>KN826034.1:0-11006 GCA_000827395.1 Paxillus rubicundulus Ve08.2h10
TCCTGTTCCTGTCCCCTTTATTATCATTAGCGAGTGCTTCTCTGCCCACTCCGCTACGTATATATACCTAGTTTTTCACTTCGGATTCCTCAGTTGTTCTTTGCCCCTCTTTGGCAGCGGCTGAGGTGAGTTTACTTTATACCTATTTACTACTCCTAGCTAATCCCTAGTAGTCTGGGAAATCACTGCCCTATTATAGTTTTTGTCACATGCTTGTGGTCTGGGTGGCCTGGGTGGTCTGGGGCAGCAGGATTCTTTGTGCATGATTTCTCTACAGCAAGGAATAGGCCAGAAAAGCAGGGGTTCTGGGTGATGTCAACTGCATGCATGGGATCAGCAATGTAGTTCTTGATTCTTGTCTTGAGCTCTTCGACTGTGACATGGACAACAAGTGACGACACAAAAATGCTTGGCATGTTGTGGGAACACAAGCTCACTGGTCTTACTTCCCCCTATTTTAATCTCCATAATATTCAAGCCTACTCCTCTTCACTCCAAACCTTGCAAGTAATTGTCTCCCTCCACTTCCTGCTCATGTAGTACTGTCTGGTAGCTTTCCAACATAGCTTGAGAAATATCATCCCTTCATTTTGCTGCCCTATTCTGTTCCACAATGCCCACATTTGTAGAAAACCTTTAAATAGGTTTAAAGACCTGTAGTATACCTTAGTATGTAGTCACTAAGGTAGACTACAGTATGACACCTCTAAGGTAAGTGTGTGATTACCTAAGCTATATGTGTATGTTTGTATTCCTACAACATCTTGACCATAGTTAGCTGGAACAACAGTTGGATGCTCCTGCCTTGATCTTCTGGTATCTGCTGGAAAGCCAGCATCTTGGGGATTATAAATCTGGATGAAATTATGAAGGACTGCAAGAGCTAGAATAAACTTTGTCTGAATGGGTGGTGGATACTCAGGACATGAAATCATGAGTGAGAATTGGCACTTCACAATGCCAAAAATATGCTCAACAACATTGTAAGCTTGAGCATGCTGGAGATTGTAGAGCTCCTCCTTGTTCTGAGGCCTATGAGTTATTTAGAATAGCTCAGCATATGCTGGAAAATTCACTTACTTTTGACTTGATTTTCCCCACTCCTTGAGGTGACAGCATACCCCATGGTAAGGAACAAGCAAAAAATCACATGATGGGAATCCAGCATTTGCCAAAAAGTGCCTTCCAGGAGGGAGAGCGAGGTCTTGCAGATTAGCATACTTCCAAATCTGGCCATCATTGGCACTTCCCTCCCATCCACTGAGGATATACTGAAAATGCATATCCCAGTCACAGGCAGCAAGAACATTCTGAATAGGTAGCCCTTGTGGTTGTGGTATTGTGGTGAATATTCCTCAGGCACATAGGCAGTGATATGAGATCCATCAATGACATCATGGTATTCCTTGAAGAAGGGAAAGAGTTTTGAGTTCTCAGTGATTTGAGGAGGTGTGACATCCTTGAGTAGCTTTACATGTTTTGGATAGATTGATGCTGTTACGAGCATATCCAAAACCTGTTTGACACATCTGTGGCACCATGACAGTCAGTGGGTAGTAGATAGTAGAAACAAAGGTACTAGAAGCAAACTTTGATATTGTGTTGAGTAGTTCATTGAGCCAACCCTGTCCTGTCAGGATTGATGTATGCACCAGGCAAGGCTTTTTGAGTGTGGCAATATGAGTAGTAACTGCAGCACCAGCCAGGACAGCAACTAGAGACAACTTCTTCTTCTTCTTCTGCTCATGAGTGGTGTGATGGAGAGACTTCATGAGTTTGGTAATTCTATGGGATTTACTGGGGGCCATTCTGCAGTGGGAGTTGAGGTTGTCAAGGCTCAAATGATCAACAGATGGATTAGATATCAGTTGTAGCCACATTGTAACTACTGTGACTTTTTGTGACATAATAAGTGACCGCAGGCTGGAGTAAGTGTAGGTCCTGTCAAGGCCTACACTTACCCAAGCCATACACTTGGAAGACTGGGGAGCTGCATGGGCCCTTACTGTAAATGTGATGTGATGTGACAGTTCTGTGACAGTACACTGCCACCGGAAGGATAAGCCACATTTAGTTAGTGATGATGAACCAGTCAATGGCTTGGCCATAAGATTATTACAGACAAGCCCCTAATACCATGTAGTGTGACTAGATTAATAGAGCTATGATATGTAAAAACTCACATTTTCTTTCCCCCCAGCTAACAGCTTTCTCTTCTTAGCCCACTCCCCAAGGTTCCTAACACCTATCAGAGCTCTCAAAGAGCACTTTTGCATCAGTATAGTGGCTTGGTACTCCTGGCTGGTGGTGGAGCTGTTTACTTTCTTTGGAGCAATATTTTTAATTTCTGATGTAAGATAACTCAGAAAAATCTATCTACTTCAACACAACAAAAAAAGCCCATTTTTGAGACAATGAAAATGTAGACTGTGCTACTTTCCCTAAGTTGACAGTCTTCAATTTTTTTAAATGTCTCCTCGAGGTTGCCTATGATATTATTGGCCTTCAATCACATTTTGTCACATTTTGTCATGTGATATTTACAGTAAATGCTTGAGGGCTATCTTAGCTCACGAGATGACCTTTGTATGACCCCCCTGACTAGGGAACCACACAGGTACAGGTTACACCACAGTGTCTTCAGAACAGGTTTGGTGGGTATGGGTAAGCTGTAGCATATCTTGTACCCTCACATTACCATGGACATCACCATGGGTTGGTGGTGTGTTTGTGGGTTGGCATTACTATAATGGGTAACCCACTACCAACACTGAGAATCATTGTGAATCAGGAGTGATAGTCTTCTGTGCAACTCCAGAACCTACCACTGATTCTTCACTATGGCATTGACTGCCCAGCACCCTTCCACAACCATTCACTTTCTGACAGCAGCCTGTATCCAGTTAAATATGTGGCACAGAAATTGGACTGGTGCAATCTATCAACTAGTAGCATTGAGCAAAGCTTTACAAGGTTGCCATTGCCATTGAAAGCTGGGAAGTGTATAAAACCTGAATACTGAGGTGAGCAGCAATATAACTTCTAGCCTAACAACTCTGAGTTGCTATGCCAAGAAGGCACATGAAAAAAGCTCTTGAAGATGCTTTGTCTACTCACTCTCATAAACCCTTTAAGTCTATCTCATTGTCCATCTGTGAGACAGCCAGGTCCCTCACAAAGGCTGTCATTAAGGGGGGCCAAAGCTCTGGTCTGCCCTTTGAAAAATGCTAAGCAGGTGCTGAAAAAGACTGCTGACATTATCAATTTAGCAGGCTCTGACTCTGATTCAGATGACGGTGTGGCTAGTTCAGCTGCCACCAGCAGTGATGACCCCATTGCAGAACTTGGGATGTACCACCCCCATTACCATCAGACACCTTCTGATGGAATACAACTTAGCCACTCTTAAGAAAATGTGGTGCTCTCCTATCTACACATTTTTCTCCAATGATGTGTCCATTCAGTATCACAATGATTACCTTTGCCACTTCTTCCCATGTGGTTCTCAGAAGTGTAAAACAAATTTAGGGGGTGTGTGCCGTTACCAAGACACCAAGGATAAGTCTTCAATGACTAACCTCAAGTACCATGCCATTGGCTGCTTTGGTGAGGATGCAGTCAACAATGCCCACAAGGGTAAGGATGCTGGCGCAAACAGTGGCTTGATCTTTGTTGCATTTGCCCGCCAGGGACAACAGCCTGGAAATTATACACGCAGGGCACACACAAAATGAGAAGTTGGGTAAGCATGTTGGGACTCTCGTTTATTCATTTTTAACTTGATTGTTCAACTGTTCAGTGCTTGTCTTGTCAAATGGATTGCTGAAAGCAACCACCCATTCAATATAGTCAATGACCATGAGCTCTGTGAGCTTCTGTGTGCAGGGCGTCCCAACATCCACTTGCCATCACCTGACACATTGTCCCACAATATCAAAATGACCTTTGAGATATGTGGCCAGTGTGTTGGCAAGATTCTACATGTAACTATGCAACATCTGGGAGTTGAAATAGTGCTCACATGATATATAGGACCACCCAGGCCATCTACATTTTGAAACAGATGCTTGGACCTCACCCAATCACTGGGCTTTTGTAGCATGGACAGTCCATCTTGAGCATGAGGGTAAAATGTTTTCATTTTTGCTTAATATAGTTGAAGTTGCCGAGGTACATTGCTGAGCTGATATTGGTTGATGAGGCAATACCATATTGAACATTATCAGTCTCATACTGGTCATGCTATGGCGAAAGCATTTCAGGTGATGCTTGAACAGTTTGGGCTAAAACATAGAGTAAGATGACATCAATTCTATGAAGATGTGTTGTTCAACAATTGCAGGTTCTCGCTGTCAATGCTGACAATGCAAGTGCTAATAACACCCAAACTAAAATGCTTGCTTGTCTCAACAATTCTTTCCAGTCTGTCAACCATGTCCATTGTTATAACCACACTCACCAGCTATTGGCAAAAACACTCCTCAAACCATTCAGCACATCAACAGCAGGATCTGATCCTGATTTGGAATGTGAAGTCACAGATGATGCAGAGGTGTTGCTCATTCTAGATGATGATTTAGACTTGGACACTGACTCAGCATGTGAGGTTGATGACATTGATGATAGCATTGACAAATTGCAGGAGCTTGACAATGTGGACCATCAGAGGATCTTGAATGAGACAGTGGCTGTCAAGGCTACAATTGCTAAGGTCAGCACATTTTGTTTCCATTATCATTGATTCATCAATATGTCTACAGATCTGTGGTCTATCATTTTCTGTGATATGCTCAACAACCATACTACTCACAGCATGGTGGGGTGCTTGCATTGACTCATGCTTGAAGCCAAACCTCCTACCCCATGATGTCACAACAAGATGGAACTCAACTTACAATATGCTGGTGTTAGCTTTCAAGTACCAGGTACCCATTGGCTGCATTACAAGCAACAAAAAACTGAAGCAGGCAAAAAAAAATTGAACTGGAAGATGATGACAAGTGGAAGGTTGTTGCTGATCTTGTTGCTGATCTTCAAGTGTGTAGCTCTCATTCATTGTGCTGCATACTTGGTCTGACTTAATTTCTATACAGCAATACAAACAGGCTACACTTTTCTTTTCTCAGGACTTGGCCACAATTGCAGCTGTCATACCAGCAATGAACAAGCTTGACAACAAGCTCAATCAGCAGATGAAGAATGATTACCACCCTGCTGTGATATCTGCAATGCAACTTGTAAAAAACAAGATGGATCAGTACTGGCAAATCACAGACCTCTCAAATGTTTATCGCATTGCTATGGGTATGTTTTCAGCTTTATGTTTGTTGACTGTTGACCTATTCTCATCAAGTCTCCATCCTGGTCTCAAGCTAGAATATTTCTGCACAAAGGCATGGGAACAGGAGTGGATAGAAACTGCCAAGAAATTGGTTCACGATGAGTTTGCTAGTAAGTATGAGAAAACTGCTGAAAAGGTGGCCAATTCAGGTGTAGTAGAAACTGATAACAACTTGGTGCATCTTCAGCTACTCTCATGAATGATATGGCATGGTGCTGATAACATCTCAGAAGGAAGACAACTTTGCTAACTATGCACTCAGGCCCTCTCTGACAACTGCCTTCAGCTGCCCACTGTCAAAACCGATGACCTGCTCACATGGTGACACAACAACTGCCACACCTATCCAACACTTCACTGGATGGCACTCAACTTTCTCTCTGTTCCGGGTGTGTATACCTCAAATATATGGGGTGGTTGTCATATACTGTGTCCCAACAAGTCAACTCTGCTCCCCCGGAGCCTACTCCAGATCACCTTATCAAGTCTGCTTTTCCACACCTCCGCTTTTCTGCTTATCTAAGTCCACTTTTCTGCTTATCTTTCTTACCCCTGATTTCTGTACCTTGTTCCTCATCCTTCATACCTTGACAGATGTTTGACATACTTAATAACTCCACCTTCTGATGAATCCGATTCTGACTCTTTCCAACTTAATCCTATCTTTTTGACATCCTTGACTCACATTCTGCTTCATTATGGCACTCTGGTGCCCTTCATGTTTACTTGTCCCCATAGTATAAAAACCCCTCCTGTATTTTGTCTTCTTCAGTTTGAATATCAACTTTGATCACTCCTCCTCTCTGTCCAACCTAAGTCCTTTGCTTGACACTTGAAGCTAGTCTTCTTGTCGTCACTCAGACCCTCTGACCTCTGAACCCCCTTTACTACTCCATTCTGCTGTTGCTCCACTGTAAATACCAGACTGAACTTGAATAAGGGTGCAACACATAAGTTGAAGCCAATGTCTGCTCCACCTCCAACAACTCCAGACAGCCCAGAGGACTCTGGATCCTAACAGTGGTATATCAGCTCTGATCATTTGACACCAATGTCAACAGCAGTGGAGCATGTCTTTTCACAGGAAAGACAGCTCCTCCACTTCACCCATAACTGACTGTTGCCCTCTGTTGTCCATGCCTTACTTTGCCTTGGTGCTTGAGGTAGATGTGACCTCCTCTTTATGGAGGATCTCCTGACTGCTGTGAGTACCAGAAAATGCAAATGAAATGATATGAAGCTGGGTGAAAATGGTGAGAATAATGAAGGCTTGTAGTTGTATTTTCTTAGTACTAGACATGCTTTTCACAACAATAGTTGATTGAACCCACAGTGTTTCTTGAAAACCATCAAAATGATGGTTCAGTGTTGAATTTCTGACCCATGGTGTTACCCATGTGGTTCCCTACCTCTGACAGGGAGGTTTATTGAGGAAGAATGTACATTTTGATAGCAAATACCCTTGACCTCCTTCAGCTCATACATACAATATTGTCAGTTCAGCTGCATTGCACTCAACTGTGATGAGGACCATTGCGATGCATTCTAAGCATTCATTGGCAAGAATGTCTGTCTTATCAGCCCATTTTTGTCAATGAATCATCTTGCAACCACAACACAACTAAGTGGACAATGGCTTGGGCACTGATTGGCTTGTGAGCCTGCTGTCATGACTTTTTATATGTGGTGCTTGGTCTGTCACATCTGCAACTTCATCAGAGACAGTGTTCCTTTACATCAATGCTTGATGACTCTTTCACTGTGCAATGCAGAGTTGTGATTGGTAGACTCACTGACAAAAAAGCAGGTCCCTGAGCTATACCAAAATAAAACCTGGAAACAGGTTTTCCACAGGTTTGGTGAACTGCAGATTTGTCCATATTCTCACTTACAATCAAAGAAGTTTGATGTTTACGATATCCTTGACAAATTAATCTGATTGGTCCCCACTTTCAGGGTGACATAATACTATGTAGGGATGACATTTTGGTGCAACGATCAAACTAGTAGAGAAAATCTGTATGAGCTAGAATGTCATAGCACAATGTGGATCATAGTAATGCAGCTATCAATAAGTTGGTATCAAGGTAGTATCCAAGTTCTGAAGCATATGGTACATCTCTTTATCATTGAAATCATTCAAGTAGAAGTGGCTGTAGATCTGAATTGATGTCTCAGCAGTAACAGTATGATCTAAGCTTGTGCCATATATAGGAATAAGCTCCACTGGGTGTGAGACTTCAGTCAGCAGGATCACACCACTAAGCCTGACAATGGTTTGATCAGCAGCAAGGCAAAATTGCTGGTCAGCAATCCACATCCCCATATCAGCTTCAGGATGAACAAGTTGGAAGAATTGAATATAAAGGAGGAGAACCAAGAGCCATGGAGGCAATGTAGCGGGAGCATGAACTTTTGGTTGGAAGATCACCTATACTTGAGCCACAGACACTGCTGGTAGACAGAAGTGTGAATGCAGTATGAATGTCCAGCACTGAAGAGTACATACCATTGCATTGGAGGGGTTGTTCAATGGTGTTGGGGAGCACCATATCACAGTTCCCAAAGGGATTTTTTCAGATGGTGGATACCCCTGGACAACTTGGCTGGGCATTACCATCCTCCCATTGTGAACTGAGAGCAATTGCACCCAGAACTTGAACCATACCTTCAATGGCATGTGGAGGGCCTTGTTGATATCTGCTTTATTGGCACACTGGTGCAGGTAGTCACAAAAAGTGCTTGTGAAATCTGGTAGGCAATACTGTTGTTGGATGTCATCTGTTGACATGCTCAACAGATCACATTTTATGGTGTCATGTAAGGCAGTACAAGAATCATTGGAGATAATTCCTTTCAGGAAGTAGTTTTGAACTGGACATGGGGCAGTGAACTGAGTTTCAGCTCCGTTTTTAGGGAGGGCCCTCCTGACCCAGCCTATCATTTCAACATTGAACCTGAGGAGTTGTTGGTTGACTTAAACTGATTGCTCAGTGCCCTTCAAGCTGTACTTGCTGTACTTTCAGCTTGACTCATTGACTCTTCATTTGAAGTGCCACCCAGGATAGACATCCGGAGTCCCTGCTCAATTTCAAGTTGGAAGCATGCAAGGAAGCTCATGCCAGGCAAACCTGGGCTTTGGAGAGTGGAGAACACAACATTTGGAGGGAGCAATTACATACATTGAGCTTGCACACATTGACATTGTTGGTGAACATAAACTTTGCCTGCATGTGGTGTCACCTTGGTAAATCTGAGTTCACCAAAAATGTGGGCATGTCAAGTCATGGATTGTTGAACAAAACATGAGGAGAAAATGAACACTATCCATACTATGTAACACTAATAAACTAGTAATTGTGATGGACCTATACATCAGAGCTTCTGGAATTGGACATTTCTGTGTGTGGTAATTGATGCTCACCAGTGGAGGAGCCACCACTAGGATAGTACCTGACATGCTGTGGTGGTGCATGGCCATGAAAATAGGTGGAAACCCTGTAAATGAGGTGGGGGTGCATGGAAGTTAAGTACCTGATTGTTTTAGGGAGGGGCATGTGGGTGATGCAATGTGGATTGTAATAAGTGTGTGTGCCAGGCATGCTCCAAGACATAAGAGGACAATAATGTGAATGGCTGTTTTGAAATGATTGACAAAATACAGTGAACTCTGAAACTGGAACACTGACTACACACTTCCAGAACATCAGAGTTTGTGCCTCTGCTCTGCCACCAGTGGAACCACTCATAGTCTCAGTGTCCACTTGGATTTCATGTGGAACTCATGCAGACTTTTATCATACATCATCATCCTTTTCTTGTCATTGCTCCAGAGACTCCAGGGATGCCCCATTACTTCCTTACATTGCTTAATTCCATTTCCTCCTTGTTCCTGTTCCTATTCCCCTGATTCTCATTAGCAAGTGCTTCTCCACCCACTCTGCTACATACATATACTTAGTTTTCACTTTGGATTCCTCAGTTGTTCTTTGCCCCTCTTTGCCAGCAGCTGAGGTGAGTTTACTTAATACCTATTTACTACTCCTAGCCAATCCCTAGTAGTTTGGGCAATCACTGCCCTCTTATAGTTTTTGTCAATGATGACATATGGGGGGTCATTTGTGGTTGTCCTGAGGCCATCAGCTCCCTCAGCTGCCTTCTCAGACCTTGCAACCTTTGTAGCTTGAAGGTGCACTGACTTGTGATTTAAAATGAGTGGTGGACTGTGTTGAGCACAAACAGCAGGGGGAACATTGGCTGTGATCCATTGGTAATTGTTAAGTGTGTATGAATTGAGAATGTAGGCATTCATGGGTATGTGATCCACAAGGTCTTTAGTCTGCATTGTCACTAGATGTTCCTGACATTCAAAAACAGGTTTGGTTGAGCTGCAACCAGCCATCATACAGTTGTGCTGTATGTTAACCCCACAGATAATGTTCCAGAATACATATTAGTTGATGTAGGGAATGAAGAGGGATACTTCAGGTATAATTATGACCTTGCATTTGGGTGCAGCAAACTTGATGCATGGAACATGGAGATGAGGGTGGGGCTGAGGGAGGAAGTCCAGGAGGCTGACCACAACATGTAAGGCAATATGCTGCTCAGATGGTATCAAAATCTTGGTGACATTTCCAACATGAAGTCCATCACCATGATTCAAAGATGGTGTGGCTTTTCAGGCAGATCTTTTCCCCTTCCTTTGCCACAAAGGACTTGACTTCATAGAAGTGGCTTCCCTCATGGTATTTCTGAGTAGTTGGATCTTGATTGACATGAGTTGGCAAGTAAGTTGCACCTCCATCACCAGGAAATTAGTCAGGCAAAGTTAAAAGGAAAATAAAATGCCCACCAATGTCTGAGGAAGTAGCCTTAGGAAATCCCAACAAATGACATTGTCACAGATGTAGTAGATGTGATGTAGCACTGGATGGCATGGGAATCTCGCTTAGCATTGGTGAGCCGGGTTGTGGTGCTGGTTGCTGGCTACACAACGGTACCTTGGCCACATGATTCTGTGCAGTGGCTGCACAGATATGTACATGTTCACATCTACTGCAAAACAGCCAAACATTGCAACAATTTATGGAGTCATTGTATTTACCTTGAAGGTATTCATATACCCTTCATCAGTTTCCTGTTCCACATTTGTTCCCCTGATTTTGAAGTACAGCAGAAGTAATTACACTTGAGGCCACCATTAAACATAAGAAAACAGGACAGTGAAGACAAGACAACGATATGACCCCACTGACTGAGACTGTGTGAACACTGACACAACACAACTTTTAAATCTCATTGGCTGGACATTCACTGACAAAGTTATCACGTGATTTCTGACAAAGACTATAATAGGGCAGTGATTGCCCAGACTACTAGGGATAAGCTAGGAGTAGTAAATAGGTATAAAGTAAACTCACCTCAGCCACTGCCAAAGAGGGGCAAAGAACAACTGAGGAATCCAAAGTGAAAACTAAGTATATATATGTAGCGGAGTGGGCGGAGAAGCGCTTGCTAATGATAATAAAGGGAATAGGAACAGGAACAAGGGGGGAATGGAATTAAGTGATGTAGGAAAGTGATGGAGCATCCCTGGAGGCTCAGGAGTGATGACTAGTGAAGAATGATGAGATGTAATGAGAGTCCACGTGAATTCCACATG
>KN826035.1:0-11004 GCA_000827395.1 Paxillus rubicundulus Ve08.2h10
AATAGGATGACAGGGACATGGATGCACCATGGTGCATCCATGTCCCTGCAGTGTACTGAATGGACTTAAGTTAATAGATAGGATGACAGGATGATGGATGGACCACTCCGTGGTCCATCCATCATCCTGCAGCGTACTAGGGGGCTTGGGGGCAACGCCCCCAACGGGTCGATAGACTCGTAGTATGACTCAGACGAAATTTATGTTCGTCTGAGGTCATGTGACCAACCTACATATGTTCTCTAGTCAGTTCAATGTTCAACTCAACGCTGCCATTCAACCACACTCGTCGCTGTGCCGCAACAGCACCACACCCAGAACAGCTCACCTGTACTTCAATCATTCCCGAAACTCCACGCCTACCCCCGAAATGGCTCCCTAGCCTGAAATCTCACATCCCGCTGACACACCCATCGCCGCATCCCGCTCACAGAGAGTGCGTCATGTGCTCGTTGATCGTGCTTCACTCGTGCCCCTCATCCACACTTACGCCTCGAAATGGACCCAGCGCCTCACCAAGGGACTTATCGCCTCAAAAATGGGCGCGTCATCTCGGAACCAGCCCTGTCACCTCGCAAACGGACCCGTCACCTCAAAAGCGGACCCGACGTGTCAGGAACAGGCCCACCGCCTCGAAATTGGACCCATCGCCTCATTGGAACCACCACCTTGAAAATGAACCCATCGCATCAAAAGCGACCCCGCCGTCTCAAAAGTGGACCTACCACCCGACCTCGAAAATGGACCCGTCGCCTCAATAGTGACCCTACTATCTCAAAAGTGGACCCACCGCATCACAAACGGACCCATCATCTCAAATTGGAACCACCGCCTCGAAAATGAACCCGTCACCCCAAGAGCGACCCCGCCATCTCAAAAGTGGACTCACCGCATCACAAATGGACCCGGCGCCTCAAAAATGGACCCAACGCCTCAAACTGGATCCCCGTTGCCTCAAACATAAACCCGCCGTCTCAAAAGCAGACTCGATGTGTCGAAAACAGATCCACCGCCTCGAAAATGAACCTGTCGCCTCAAGAGCAACCCTGCCGTCTCAAAAGTGGACCCACCGCATCACACATGGACCCAACCCCTCAAAATGGATCCCCGTCACCTCAAACATAAACTCGCCGTCTTGAAAGCAGACCCGACGTGTCGAAAACGAATCCACCGCCTCGAAAACGGATCCACCGCCTTGAAAACAGACCCACCCACCTCCACCCATGCGTTTTTCACCTTACCCGCTCGTTTTCACCCCACCCACTCGTCTTCAGCCCCACCTGCTCGTTTTCGATCCCACCCACTTATTTATGGCCTCACCCGTACGCCTTTAGCCCCACCTGCTCGTTGATGGCCCCACCCACTCATTTTCGACCCCACCCACCCGTTTATGGCATTACCCGTCCATCTTTGGCCCCACCCGCTCGTTTATGGCCCCACCCGCTCGTTCCTGACCCCACCCGCTTATTGATGGCCTCATCCGCTCATCTTTGTCCCCACCCGCTCATTTATGGCCCCACCTGCTCATTTATCCCCCCTCATTTCGTTTCGAGCCGTCTAGTACGATATGTATTGTTTTTGTTGTATCTACATATGTGAATATAATAGATTTTAACATCC
Organism: Paxillus rubicundulus Ve08.2h10; assembly: GCA_000827395.1. Lineage (NCBI taxonomy): Eukaryota > Fungi > Basidiomycota > Agaricomycetes > Boletales > Paxillaceae > Paxillus > Paxillus rubicundulus. The sequence goes on from KN826035.1 coordinate 1,621, forward strand.
ACACACTGAAGAGTAGTACTAATAAATATAAGAAAAAAGAGCCTGACAAGTACTGTACTAGTACAACATCAAGCTATGGGCTGCTGTACAGTGCTCCACAGCAATTTTCAAGTTGTGAGCAGCTGTCCACCTTGGACCTTTCTGTCCAGCTCTGCACAGCTCATGTCAGTTTACTGATGTGAGGTGTGCTGAATGGACTTAAGTTAATAAATAGGATGACAGGGGGGCTTGGGGGCAACACCCCCAACGGGTCGATAGACTCGTCGTTCTGAAACGGCTGCAAGTGTCACACGACGTACTTAGAGCTATTTAGGAAACATGAGAAAAGGTATGTTACGTAATCCAGAAAGCAAACACTGACTTACACAGCCGCGGCGACCAGAGACAAGTACTACAACTTGCGCTACAGCTACTCTGCAAAACATATATACACTGCTACAACTGCGATCGCTTGTCACGCGTCGCTAGGTCATGAGGAGGGATGTCCGTATTCTGCTCGTCGGCGATGGTACGCAACTCCCACACAAGACCCCCGCTTCCTATTAACTTGCCATACTTGCACAGAGGGTGTAGGGAAGAGCACCATCATAACCTCTCTTATCAAGGAATCTTTCGTCTCACACGCACGTTTGCCGATTTGTCTTCCCCCTTTGCTTCTCACACATCTTCCTAGGTCCAACACATCGTCCCGGAAGTCACAATTCCTCCAGAGGTCACTCCCGAGAACGTGACAACTTATATCGTTGATTCGGGTGGTCAGTATCATCAATATTACTCTCCAAACCCATTTAAATCTCTCTCAGCTGGTCCCCAGGATAGACAACATCTCGAATCGGAGATACGCAAGGCCCATGTGATATGTGTTGTCTATTCTATCGACAACCCAGGTTCCTTCGATCGTATACCTACCTTTTGGTTGCCTCATTTCCGTCAGCTAGGTGTCAATGTCAGTCCGCACCTCACCTGACGGAGCCCTGCTCATCTCGTTTCAGGTTCCTGTCATACTCGTCGGAAATAAAATTGATCTGCGAGGTGGCGAGGTAACTAATGAAGCACTCGAGGACGAGATAATACCCATCATGAACGACTACAAGGTAAGTGTAGGTGTGGCCTCTCCCGGCACTATCGCAAATTATCCGTAGGAGGTCGAGACTTGTGTGGAGTGCTCAGCGAAGATGCCTCTGAACGTTTCAGAAGTATTCTATTTTGCTCAAAAGGCCGTTCTCCATCCTACTGCTCCCTTGTATGACTCCAGAGAACACGTATGTCGTAACATGCATGACGAGCTTTAGCGTGGGCACTAAATGATATCAGGTCCTCAAACCTGCATGTATCAGCGCCTTGAAACGCATATTCAACCTCTGCGACGCGAATAAGGACGGCCTGCTCGACGCCGCAGAGCTGAACGAGTTTCAAGTGAGTTATTTGTCATTACTTGACTGTGAACATACTCCATTTACTTGTTCCATTCTAGCGTAAGTGCTTCGATGCACCCCTACAACTTCAGGAGCTAGAAGGCATCAAGGATATGGTCCGAGAACATGATCAAGATGGTGTCCGGGATAATGGCCTCACCGAAGCTGGCTTCTTTTACCTGCATACCAACTTCATTCAACGTGGACGGCTGGAGACCACATGGACTGTCCTCCGGAAATTTGGGTATGGAGAAGATTTGAAGCTTACAGAGTCTTTCCTCCTTCCCAAGTCAGTTCCATCCCTATGCGGAATGCAGCAGAGTCGCACCGCTCTGACACACGACTTTAGATTCGATGTTCCACATGATTGCTCTGTCGAGCTTAGTCCTAAGGGTTACAAGTTTTTCACTGATATCTTCGAAACCTTTGACAAGGCATGTCCCTTAGGAACTATTCTCTATTCTTCCCGGCCTTTGCTCATCTCTTTCCCAAGGACCAAGATGGTGCGTTGAAGACTGGGGAACTTGAGGAACTATTTAACACCTCACCGGGAAATCCATGGGCAAATCAGAAGTTCCCAGACACAACCCTTGCAGATGACACCGGCGCAGTCACTCTGCAAGGGTGGCTTGCGCAGTGGAGGTACATTCTCCCATCTTCTCGAGTATTCTGTCTAATTGAAAACCTTGCCAGCATGACCACTCTGCTAGACCACAAAACTACCCTTGCATACCTCGCCTACCTCGGATATCCAGAGGAGCAGCGAACGAGTGCTCTCGTCACTACACGACCAAGGAAGGTTGACCGAAGAAAAGGCAAAGTCACGCGAAACGTGCTCTTGTGCTACGTGTGTGGCGCCGCCGGGTCTGGGAAAACGTCCTTACTGCGATCTTTTGCTGGGAAGCCTTTCATGGAAGTATATGAGCCTACGAGCAAGATGCTTAGCGTAGTCAATTCTGTTGATATCGACGGTTCTGAAAAGTACCTCGTGGTAAGCTCGCCGTTCGCCCACTCACCGCTGCCGACAGCTGAGTAGTTCATTCTTCGCAGCTGCAAGAGTTTGGCTCAAAGTACGAGGCTGAAACTTTGCGTTCGTCGAAGAGGACGGATCTTGCAGACCTCATCGTGTATGTCCACGACTCGAGTGATACCAATTCATTCTCGTACATCAGCAATCTTCGGGTACGTGGTGTGAAGGACAAGGAATCGTTCGCAGGCTGATCCACAGGTTTTGCAAAGCAACAATATAACCTGGACCATATACCGACTCTGTTCGTCGCCACGAAATCTGACCTCGACCTCGCTCAGCAGGTTGATACATCTTTCTTTTTCTCTGATTGGCCCCGTGCTTATGATGACATGGACAGAGGCATGAAGTTCAACCTGATGTATATTGCAGACGGTTAGGGCTCCAAGTTCCAGTTGCTGTAAGTGTCCGAACGGGGCAAATAGCAGACCTTTTCCATGTGATGTGCAGCATTGCAATGAACCCGTGAGTTTCCTCAACCCTGCCATCATAACGGCAAAACATGTTATTTGACGCTGGGCTTCTTTAGCCACGCGGCGATACCAGGAGGCGCAGATCGTGCATTGACAGCGTCCGAGCGGCTCCGCATGTATGTCACGGTGACCGCGTTGCTGGGAGGGGTTAGCGCTGGGCTAGTGATGCTCTATCGCAATTTGTTGAAACCAGGTGGACCTATACTTCCTAGTTGGACACATTGGGCTGCGTGGTTGTTCGGTAGAAGGGAGCCGTGACTTCTTACGGTCTTATTCCCTGTTTGATACTTTACACAACGGCTTATAGACATGGTACTCTCGCGAACTTAATGCCATTGTGATGGGCTTCTGTAGGGGACAAAGGGTATCCTTTGGGCCAATTTTTGGCTCAACCATTGGTCGTTACAAGATCCGAAGTCCGACTGCTCAGATCCGAGATTGCCTTGAGGTAGCCACCTGGTTGAACAAGTTGCAAGTTACTTGAAAAACGACGTTGCTCGCGTTTCGACACATCAATCGCGACTTTTCCGTCTCTTAAAGCAAACTCTCATTTCCAACAACGAATCTAGTCGAAGCCTTGACTCACCAGAACCAGGTTCTAAACACATTTGACAGCCAGAGACCTCGCCAATCGTCCACAGGTCACGACAACTCTTGCGGTATTTTCAATCAGCATGGACGAAGACATGGAATTTGATGCCAACTTGGCACCACAAATCCCCCAGCACTTCCAGAAAACTCGTGAAGATGGGCGCAAGATGCTGTATGTCCTCTGCTCGTCTTTTTGTGCGCTTTAATATTCAGGGGCAATAACGTTTCTCCCTTCTCGCTCCACGTCACACATGCTCTCCATATAACGATCCAGTGATCTCGTTTTCGTACAAGACTGTACAGGAAGCCAAGGCTCCTACATCTCAAGTGCGACGAAAAACATTGAAGAGATCTGCGCCCACATCTTCGAGTCTGGGCGCCTCCAATCTCCTGAGGACCTACGAGTAGGTCTTGTGGCGTTTCGCGACCACCCACCACAGGATCATACATATATCGTCAAGAACTTTGGGTTCTCGTCTGACATAAGTAAAGTTCACAAGGACCTCTCGGGGCTTTATGCTTCCGGCGGAGGCGATGGGCCTGAAGCAGTTACTGCTGCGTTGGCAGAGGCCCTAAATATGGAATGGAGGGAACAGGCGAGTAAGATGGTGGTGCTTATTGCTGATGCGCCTCCTCATGGCATTGGGGAGTATGGCGATGGTGCGTTTTCATTGTTACTCGAGCCAGCTCGGAGCAGGTGTGTGTTGTTGACCCATTTGATGATGTAGGTTTCGATGAGGGTTCACCCGATGGAAACGATCCATTACAGATTGCACGCACGATGGCTAGCCGAGGGATAACACTCGTAAGAACATACCATCTTATCTGATCCCTCGCGTCCCGACGCTCATACCAATCAACTTTTTACAGTTCTTCGTCGCCTGCGAACCAGCCCTCAGTGGATACTCGGTGTGCACGACTTTTCACCCTCTGCCCCGTAAAAGAGCCCGAAAGCTGACCCAAAGCCCTAACACGTACAGTACGCCACTGATTTCTACCAAGCCATCACAACCATCACCTCAGGCCTCATGCTCCCCCTGACCACCGCCGATCTCCTCTCACACGCAATCGTCGGAAGCGTGCTTGAGAACCTCGATATGGAGAGGCTCGTGCGCGAGGTGGGGCATGCTGTTGCACAGCGGATACTGGGGAACAACGAGAGTGTTGATGATGTTGCTCGTGAATTGCACGAGAAGCTGCTCCTCAGGAATGAGAGCACGAAGAAGGTGGTAATTGAAAGTATCTATAAAGAGTCGCCGGAGGCGTCTCACAATGTGTCGGTGTTCATGCGCGCTGCATCGTTGGCGGAGGCAAGACCTCAGCTTAAGCGTGTATGTAGGGATATGTTTCTTCGTGCTTCGCCGGAAGATGGATGGTGACGATGATGGCTTATCAATGTTTATCAACAGGTCTATGGAACACGGTTCACTGACAAATACCTCCTTGCGCGGCAGACCGCCAACAGGAATTCGTATTCGTACTCTTATGCCCCTCACCTCCCCTCGCGTTCGACGCCAACCAAGCCCCCCAGTACTTCGCTTGGCGCCCCCGCCTCACCACCACGCAAAGTCGTAACAGATTTTGCGGCGTTTGGTGCACCTGCGAATGCAAGTGTATTTGGGACCGCGGTAGCCGCGACGCCATTTTCGTTGGCGGGTGGAAAGGCTGCATTCGGAGGGATGAGAAACACAACTGTGAAAGCCCCTTTTGATGCCGATGACGACGACGAGGAAGACGCCGATGGGAGACAGAAGGTGGAACTGAGGGAAGACTCGATATCTCTAGATCAAGTGCGTGAACTACGTTGTGGCCGTTTGCTCATGACTGACGTCGCGGAATGAAAAGGCGCGCCGTATCGCGATGCAGAGTGCTTGGAGGGGAGTCCGGGGATGATAGATTCATTCCCCCGCGTTTCGCTCTGTTCATCTGGTCACTGGTTTCACGGCCCTTCATTCGCCCACTGGCAGTTGATTTGCAGTCTTACGCACACGCTTCTCAATTCTGTTTTCGTTTCCATCACTTAACCGAACCCATGTAGAGTAACGATACTGCATCAATATGCCCAGTTCTTGATTTGTATCAAAGTAGCACAGTATTGTGTGTTGTGAAGTCTACAGATAGGCGGTCAGGTTTCTTTCCGCTTGCTTTTTTGCTTTTTAGTTGTGAGGATTGTGTTTGGTTCGTCCATCGAGGACTTGTCACCGATGGGTGTATGGGACGTCCGAGTCGTCCCCTTCTCGTGCTGATCATCGACCACATCTACGTCTTTCTTCGACTTCTTTCCCATCCCCCTTGCAGCCGCTGGATGGCTACCCTTCACGACTTCTGTAGACTCCCGGTCTTGTTTCCGCTTCTTTGGTAACAGAGACGTCGAATGTTCTTCGTCACTAGCTAACTTGGCAGCCTTATCCCGCCTTTTGCGAGCCTTCCGACCATCCTCCGACCCATCAACAACACTTTCCGCCTCCGCCTTCTTCGCCTTCTTCAAAGTTTTCGCAGCTTTGCGCTCTCTTTTTAATCTTTTGCGCTCTCTCCGCTCTTCCCGTTTTTCCGTCCTATCTTCTGATTTCCGTTTTTTGTTCTCTCTGACTGTCTCCGTGACCTTGGTCGTGCCATCGACGCGTTCGGATGCGGGCGTAGGAACCGACGAGGACTCGGGGGTGGACGCCGGCGTAGTACCCACACTCGGACCATCGTCAGGGTCCAATACAGGTCCCCGAAAGAATCTCGAATATAGCCCACGTCTCGCAGCCTCTCTTTTGGCTGCCGCGATGAGTGAAAGACGTTTCAAGGTGCCAGCACCGGGGGTGTCAGAGTCGGGGGTGGTAGAGCTCGAAGCAGCGGCTGGCGTTCCGGAGATGGGTGGTCTGTTAGAGATGATACCGGTTGTGGTACGTTTGAGCGAAAGGGATGCTGTGGGTTTTGAGGGGTCCTGAGTGGGGTGGAACGTGAGTGAGAGGCGGGAGAGGGAGAAACACCCGTAAAGATACATTACCTCATCTGTATTTTCATCATCGCTGGATACTTTGATGGTGATAGCTTTGGACGCAGCAGTGAACAAGCTGCCGACCCGTGCGCCGTATTCATATGTGGATTTTTAATGAACAAAAGCAAGATTAGCACGCACTGGTCCCAGAACGGGAATGCCTCATCGCGGTCTTTGCCTAGGCCTGCAAGGTTTTTCTTCGGGGGGACGGCGAGGGGCTTGTCAATGGCGCCCCTACGGAGACCTGTGCCCGTTCCCGCCCATCCGTACGACTTCAAATAGGCGTGCCCGTATGATTGTCCGTGCGATGACATGCCAATGTCCAACCTGCTGCCACTCCCCCAGCCCCATAATATACGTCACGTGATCATTCACCACAAACAGAGGTTTAGGAAGGAACTAAGCTTGATACACCATATCGCACTCACAACTAGGTGATGCATTGATAAAGTAGAAGTACCTGAAAAACAGGCCATACTCTTACCGCCCACCAGCAACCTCATACCACCCAAGTTCACGTCCCCAACTGTTCCACATGCGATCCAAAACCCTCAATTTCTCCCACCGCCCTAAACTGGGGTCCTCCAAATCCCGCACATCATCCAGGAACCCTTCTCGAAGGCGCGAATGCGAAGGTAACGAAGTGAGAGCATAATTGCGGAGATGAGTCAATGACAGAATCAGAAGCCCTGATGTCAATGCTGGGATAGAGTCCGGTTGTGCGTCCCGCTGGCGGTCTGCGTCATGTTTGTGCGATGATTTTGGTTGGAAGAGTAGAAGTCGCTCTATTCTCCTATTTCTGAAATGAGCTTAGAATATGATCTAGAGGGTTACGCAGACCTCATCGCAAGCCAAACGCTCAGTTTGCGGAGCTTGCCACCATGCCTAGCTCGGCCACCGAAAACAAGTCGTCTGAGAAATCCTCCAACTACATACACAATTGCGAGGGCCGGCGCCACTCCAATGAATGCAAACGTGAGCTCCTGGGATTTGAGAAGTCTATCGATGCCCATCAAGGTTTGGTCCATGTCAACCTTCCACCCCGTTAGTTGACAAAGTTTCGTTAGGAAACCGCTCACGGACGAACTTTGGCTTTTTGGACTTGAACAAATAACGACCTCAATAAAGTGCCAACCACAGCGGACTTGAAAGGTTGTTTGATGTCTTGTTCATAAACTCGGAGGATCGGGGTGAGGTCGCCAAGGCGTATTTGTTGCGAGAGTGCCGCAATTTGTGTTTGATTATAACCAAGTTTCTCTTGGGCTAGCTCAAGCGCCATTCGCTCAAGAGACTATTGGAAAACATAACAGGTGAGCAAACCAAGTGTCCAAGAACACAAGATATGACATACATCAAGGTCAGCAGACACTGCCTCTCGTCGTACAATGACGCCTTCCTCTCCTCCAGCTCTAATCGTCTTGAAAACTCCGCGAAGGGGCTCCATCAGCCAATCTGTGACCAAGTTATGAGCCGTCTCGAGTGTGTCTAGTGCCAGATCGGTCAAAGTTGCGCGAGAGGCATACAAAGTCTTGACGCAGTACAGGGTCAATGGTGGAAGAAGTAATAGGCGGGGCCACAGAAGTGTCATTCTTGATGGACGACGGAGGTCATGGGAATCGAGGTAAGACTCATGCTCCACCTTGTGAGTGACAAAGATCGCCTTATAAAACTCCATAAAGTCGGAGAGCACATTTTGCCCAGAGAGCTGAACCAATGTCGCGGAACCCAGAGAAGCCACGAATCCAAGGAGAAAGTTGGGGTTGGGAACACTCTCCGTGGAGGAACCACCGTTTCTGACTCCCAGAGCTTGCACGAGATGGGGTCTCATTCCCAGGAGCCTCCCAAGGATTTCCGCCCGGTCATTTCGAATCATTTCGTGCTCTTGACGCTTCAGTCGACACTCATCGCGAGAGAGCTGAAGAGGCAAAAAGATGGTCGATATAACTCCATGCACGAATCGCCGAACGGAGTTATGCAGAATGTCTGCAATGTTGTATACAGAACGTTGTGCGTCGCCATAGAAAACTCCGCCAGGAGGTAAGCGTGTCAAAGTGAGAGAAGGGCCAACCACCAAGTGAGGGAAGAGGGTGGTCACAAATGCGTTAGGCTGTAGTCGACTCCCGGTTGAAAACAGAACCTGGAGAGACGATGGGTGGAAAGTTGACAAGTGGAGTGAACCATCGTGGGATCGTAAGATTTGGAGTAGATTGAAAAGACGTTTTGGGAGTGCTAGTGGGATTGTCAGATTTCTGTCATGTCATGTGGGAGTGGTCACAGAGAAAGGAAGAAATCCGATGGGCATGTTTTGACACGTGGTATTTGCCTGTACGCTAAGAAAGTCGGCTCACTTTGTAGCAGGTATAGAGCGGCGAGCTTGTTGGATTGTTCTACTTCGGCCCACCACTCCGCGTCAGCTTGAGCGGCACTTGCCTCGTCCAGGTATAGGTCCAAAGACTTGGTATACAAACCGAAAGCAATCCTCCCCAATGCAGTTTGCAATAACACCTCGGAGGCGTGCTGCGTCTGAATGGACGAGCCAGGGTGAAGGAAGACGTCATCCTGAAGTAGTTTCAAAGCATTCTGAATGGCCTCCGGGTTAAAAGGTAGCTTGAGAAACGTGTCGATTTCCCTGTAGAGCTCTTCGGCACGTGGGTCGAGTCCTGTGAGAGGTGGTGGTTGAAGACCGGCTAAGTGAAGGAGCGACTCGGTGTAGGGAGAAGAGTAACCGAGCGACATCGCACGAGAAAATGGTTTCTGTGCGACTGAGCGAGTGCCAGTCTGACCACTCTTACTATGGTGCTGTCCAGTTAGTCACCACCAACTTAGCACAGTGGCCAAATTGTGTCAGGAGGAGTCCAACCCTAACCCCAGGTAGACCCAACCCTAATATAT
>KN826036.1:0-11101 GCA_000827395.1 Paxillus rubicundulus Ve08.2h10
GGAAAGCGGAGTTGGTGTTCCGGTTCCGGAGTTCACTGTATTTTGTCAGATGGGGGTGCATAAGCATGATACCTGTTGAGGGGTGTGAGTTGCATGTAGCAACACACATGTAAGCATGATAAGGTGCAAAAGCCCAGATGAATCCCATGTTATGGTTTTGGTGCCATGTGCCAAATGGGCTGTGTAGTGTGTCTGAACCAAGGGCAATTGTTGGGTGTGTAGCCCAGTGGAATGGGGATATGGAAATATTATAGATAAATGTGGAAAATACAATGTTTTTGTGAGATGAGTGGTATGTGACAAGGTGTTGTGTTAAAAGGTGCTTGCCTCTTTGGCTTGGTTTGTAATGGCAATGTGAAGCTTGCTGGTGATTTTAAACTTGATTTTTATCAATGCTTCTTCATCGAGATACTTGAGGTTGAAGGACAACATGGTGCCTAGCATGTTGTGCCATCTCCTATGGTATGTGGCTTGGTAGATGATAAGGGCTTGTCGGGTTGCGTCTTCCATGTTGTGATGCCATCTGTGCGCACTGAAGATGGGCATTGACTCGGTCTGCTTCCCACCTGCATTCTTTCATGGCTTGCAACAGACAATGGGTGGCTTCATGTATTTTGGGTTATGTTAGCTCATGGTCTGGGATGACAGTCTCTTTGGCTTTCCCCATGGCAAATGGGATGAACAAATGTAAGCCTTGCTCATCTTGCATTAACGCGAGAGTGTTGTTGTCTACTGAGTGGGAAATGGATTGGGCCTCTGCTAGTCCCTTGTTGGTAAAATAATGAAGTTCAACATATTTGCCCTTCCATAGTTTGCATAGAGCATGGGGTGGGGGTGTGATGGGGATGGTTGAAGCTACTTTGACATCATTGAATGGTAAGAACTTGTTGCAGTTCTTCTTTCTCTCTTCCTGGCATGCTGTTTCTTCTTCTTGGAGCCATAAGCGCATGTCGTCTTCCTGCTGTCTGAGGAGTCACTCCTGTTTTTTTCTACATCAGGAAATCCTCATTCTTCTTACTGATGCTTATTGTACTTATTTTGCCTTTACAAGTAGCCAAGTACTGTAAGTGTTGTAAGTGCACCAAAGTCTGTTTTTCCAAAATCATGACCAAGTCAATAAGTAGCACAAGTATGAAAGAGCTTGCAAGCAAGCCAAGTAAATTAAGCACCCAAGCCAATACTGCAATTTTCTGACTAAGTCAATAAATACATCCACATTGCATATTGATGTCTATGATGCAATCTCAAATGCATGATGGTCGGTGAATTTATTGACATAGTAAGCATGGAAACCATCATAGGAGTGATGGGGGTGAATCTCTGGGGATATTTCCTGGGTTCCATAGATGGGGATCAGGTGGGCAGCACAATAAATTGAGTTCAGGTGGATAATGGAGATGTCAGGCTGATGGCAGGCATTGAAGCCTGGGAAAGCCGTCCACATCCCCATGTCTTCATCATGGTCTTTGGAGTGGATGAACCAGCACACAACTGTGCATGGGTACTGTTTACCATGTAGCACAAATGCAAAAAAGTGAGGATGCACATAACATCCATTCTATGCTTCCCCTCAAGCTCTGAGTTGGTTGTGACAAATGCACAGTCATATCATGGGTGTTCACCCCTCCACACGGGGCACAAATGGATCAATTTGCACCTTATGCCACCAACCCCACTGATGTCACTTGGTGTGAGGAATGTTGCCAAGGCCGAATTGAAAACCTGGATTTTCCCATTATAGCATAGACATTCAGCAAGGGGGACGTTGCACATTTCCCATGTGTCATCAGGGTGGTACATCTGAAAGAGAAACTGCTGGATCAGTTCTGGGAGCTGTGGGATACTGAGTTCCTCAGTAAGGTCAATGACCCACTTTGCATGTTTCCATTCTGAGGTCTGGTAGTTAGTTTATGCCCAAGAATTTAACAGTTGAGATGACAGACTTACAGACAGTTTGTGCAAGCGCAACATGCACCTCAATCAAGGTTGGATCATCAATGGCATTACCACCTCCATCTTCCATGTAGCTTGCCATTTGAGGTTTGGCTATGGATCGTGTGCCACCACTGTCTCCGTTGTTGGCTGGGACAGCATCTGAGTCTTGGCTAAGCCTCTTGTTGACCTGGTTATGTTGTACTGGTGGGGTAAATATGTTTCAGCATAAGGAAATGGGCTTGGAGGTAACCATCAATAGAACACTGATACACCTAATGCTTGTAGCATGGCCAAGATACATGAGCCATTAAGCATCCCCCACTCCCAAAAATCAACCTGAGACCTTGCAAGCTTGTTGAGGCACTGATTTGTGAGTAACATCTGACCAAGGGCATTGTGGTGGTTTGACCACTGATATGGTTCCTTCACAGCTTTGATATGTTTCAATTCTGTGATGGACAAACAAAGTCCATTTGGAGCACCAAAGAGACATATGAGATTGATGTATTGCTTCATGGAATGTTGGCGAGGAAGTGAAAAGGTGGTGACAATGTTTGGCCCAAAGGCCTCACAATATTGATGGAAACAATTGAGGGCATCCTGGATGGTGTCCAGGGTGTCTTATGTGAGAACATCGTGCTGGGCTAGGTAACAAAATTCTCAAAATGCTCAAAATGCCCACACAATGGACAAGTGAACGTGGCCTTTGATTGCAGCAATATAGACCTATCAAAAGTTGTTAGGACTTGAAGCTCATTGCAGCTATAACAAATTTTGTCTTACTTTCATTAATGCCTTTGAGTCATCGCCTGTCCACTGTTTGAAATGATGGCCTTGCAGAAAACGTCAAAGACCTGTGAATGGGGCCACAGTGGCAATACTGAGATACAATAGTGTGGGTGAGATGCTGACTATAAATAAAATTAAATAAAAAATGCACCTACAGTCAATGTTGTTGAGGATAATATTTGCTTTTGACATGCCATGCCCATTCTTGAGGTAACTCTCAACCCAATCTGCTAAGTGATCTTTGAAAGCACCTTTGATGATTTGGTGGAGGAGGTCGGGGGAGAGTGATTCATGGATGTCTGCTCAAGGAAAGTCATTTGTAAACAGCTGAGCGATGCAAGTTGTTATTACTATCTTCCAAGATAGATCAATAACAATGTACCACCAACTGACCCATAATTCCATACTCCTCCCATAGTTGACCAGCCCTGAATAACTCAATTAGTGTGTCTGTGTGTTCTTGGCAATGATAGAGTGCAGCTGTATCAAGATTATTCTGAGATGCAAGACACCTGGAGTGCACTTTAGATTAATACTATGACACAGTCGAATTGGGTAGCTTACTTGGGGCACCAGCCATGCACAATACACAATAAGAGGACTTGTTCCTCATAATCTGCAATGTAGGGACCCAAACTGAATATGACTCATTGGTAATGTCTGTCTCTGAAGTACATGATTTCGGGTTTTTACATCCCAGGTTTGAGGGATTGTAATATCATTGACAATGATGAGTGAAAGAGTTGGCAGCGAAACCAGCGAAACTCATTTGTGTTGGCATGTTCCTTGATGGCTGAAGCCCAGGCCTGGCAGTTGAGATTGATCAGAGGTGACAAAAGCTAAGGACACTTACTTTTTGGCATAGCCAGGAAGTCAATAAGCACAAGGGCATTCCTATGTGCATGTCAGATGCTGTTCCACAAATTGCCAATCGACAAATAGAGTGGATAGAAGTCATTCTGGCTGGTCACTACTGAGACAGTTGTTTTGTCATTACCAAGGATCACAGGGATGAATGTTGACCCATGAGCGTCGGCATCCTTTGTGATGATGTCCTGTTCAGTTGCATGAGTTTCATAGTAGTATACTTGAGAATTATTAAGTTCAATGAACTTACCACTTGCTTCCAGGCCCAATCTGCAGACATAAAATCACACCAGCATTGCTTGTTGGATGTGGTCTCATATTCATGATAGGGGCAATGATCAACCTCATTTGCAAAGTCTGGGTTGCCCACAATGTTGTGGATGACCTCCTGGGGATCTCAGAAGTAGACATCATAGACATCATTCATCCACGCTGGCACATTTTCTGACAGTGTGTCACTTGTGCATTGGATAGCAAAGCTGTCCCATTTGATGTCACCAAGTGCTGTGCTGTTGATCATTTTGTACAAGTCCTTGTGGTCTGTAAATAGTGGTTCCCCACCAGAATTTAATAGAGATGCTGCCCATATGTCAAGAAGAGTGTCAATTTGCAAAGCAGGCATTTGGTTTTGAGTGTACAGAAATTCAGCAAGTTCGAACTCCAGCCAATTCTGATATGGTTCCCAGTTGTCATTGGACTTTTCATGCAACAGGTGTGAAAGGGTTCCATCAGAAAGGTTATCACCATTCTTGTCACAAGGTTGCCCTGGAAAATACCAGGTTTCAGCATATTGGGGTTTGATTAAATCTTAAAGAGCTTACCTGTGAGCAGCATGTGGTAGTTCCAATATAGCTTGTCTCTTGGCCTGAAAAACTCAGTATCAACCTCATATTCATGCTGCAACAGTGCATCAGCACCAAGGCATGCTTGTCCTGCTGTTGGGTCTGGTGCTGTTTCTGCATGCAGTTCTGGCAAAGGACTTGGAGGGGGGGGGGAAATGGCATGGGCTGTATTGACATGTTGGGTCAATCCTGATTTGTTCTTGAACCAATGTCTGCAGGTTGGTTTTGGGAAAGTGTAGGATAGCAGGGTATGTACTGGCTGAGTAGGATGCATGTCACAGTGGTGGTTAATGGAAAGCAGTGATTTTGATTGGAGAAAGGATAGTAGTGAATAATATAGACCTACAATGAACTAGCCTACAATGCATTCCTGACACATGTGAGCAAATTGGTTTGTATGAAATTATACTCTGTAGATGTACATAATGACAAAATGCAGTGAACTCCAGAACCGGAACACCAACTCCGCTTTTCTGGAACGTCGGAGTTCGTACCTCCGCTCCGCCACCAGGTAGATCCGGTCGGAACCCATGCAGAACTTGTGCGGACCCTTATCACACTTCATCATTCCTTACTCGTCATCACTCCCGAGCCTCCAGGAATGCTCCATCACTTTCCTACATTGCTTAATTCCATCTCCCCCTTGTTCCTGTTCCTATTCCCCTGATTATCATTAGTGAGCACTTCTCCGCCCACTCTGCTATATATATATACTTAGTTTTCACTTTGGATTCCTCAGTCGTTCTTTGCCCCTCTTTGGCAGCGGCTGAGGTGAGTTTACTTTATACCTATCTATTACTCCTAGCTAATCCCTAGTAGTCTGGGCAATCACTCCCCTATTATAGTTTTTGTCACATAAGTTTTTCTCCTTCATCATATTCAGCTTATCCAGTTCCCTCTTTGCAGGTATCTTGTGAGTCCTTCCCTGCTTTGCTAGCCACCATATATCTGCCAGCATGTCTCCCCAGTGGACATGTCCATCAAATGCAACAACGTGACTAGGCTTACCTGATGCTCCAGCTAATCAGCATACAACAGCTGAAAGAAAAGCAGATGACCAGCTCCTTTTGGATGCCCAGGCTGCAAAATGAGCCTTGTTCAAGGATGTGGTTGAGCAGCTGGGGAAGATGGAGGATAAAATGGAGGTCAAGCAGGTAGAATTGGCTATGCTCACCAAGCCTGTGTGGCCCCATGCTAAAGTAGTCAAGAAGGAGGGGAACATGACATTGGCTGCAACCTGAGAAGGTAGGCTAAACCCATAACTTGGACATCTGATGAATTTAATGAGCTTATTGTTCTATGACAGTTTCAGAGCTTACCATGGTGGACAACAGTGCCTGGGGCACTGGCATTGATGCAGAAGACTCAGAGGTGGACACAGAAGAGATGGTGGTGACAAAGGTCAAGAAATCATCCAACAAGGCACTTCTTTGTAAGGCAATCAAGATCTCCCGTAAGGAGAACATGAGTAAGTTAGCTGGTAACAGCAATCCATCAACACATGTTGTTGATGGCAATCATGGAAGCACAAACATGTGCATGATTTGTTTCTCACCTTCTGACCATCATGTTGTTACTAACTGAAGCTACACTGTTTTTCTTCAACTTGGCTTTCAACCTCACCAGGACCATCAATGCCAGAAAATGCTCTAGTTGGCCAGGTCAGAGATTGGGCGACTGTAGTAGATTCCAGCATAAAAGTGAAGATTTCCCCATATGTTTCTGCCACAAGCAGCACATCCTCAAACTCCACCCTTCCTAGGGCTTCTGTGTGGTCATCTTGCAGCATCAGCACGAAGGCAACAACTGCTAGTTACTGTGGCCCACCTCCTTCTACCATACCAAACTTAGATGAAGAACTTGTGGGAAGCTTTGGTGATGAAGAAGAGGAAAACAATGCAGACCTTGAAAGGGCTGTAGCATTACTGTTGTCAATGAAGACAGGGAAGCCTTTGGTGAGTACGTCCCAAAGCATTCTCACATAGTATATAGACTTACTGGATCATCAGACCCAAAATATGATTAAGATATCCTCCAACACACCATCCAATGGACGCAGAGTGGGAAACAACCTGAAGATTGAGACCCCCACCCTCAAACAGAAGGAGCCAGAATTAGACTATGTTTCGTCCTCCAAGGTTGAGTTTGGAGAGGGGTGCTGGAGCATGGGGATGAGTACTACATAAATGACCAAATGGATCAAGGGGATGAGATGTCACACAAGGTGGGGGGGCCTGGTTCTTGCACAACTACTCAGGTGGGCCTTATTATATGCTTTGACATGTCACTGACATCGCCTTTTCTCCGATCAGACTTCTGTGACCATCATTGGCAAGAAGCCTGCCAAAAAAAGTCAAAGTCAAACCCATGGCAATCTCTGGGTCTTCACTGGAGTCAACCTTATCAAGAAACCAGCAAAACAGCAGAAGCTTCTCAAGCTCTTCCTCAAGCTCTTCCTTGATGGCTGCCATCAGACTTGGAGGCAATGTCATCAACATAAAAAATATTCTAGAGTCTTCACTCCTGCCAGCTTCTTCAAGTATGAGCTATGGAGGAGACAAGTTATATCAACACTGTGCCTCTGGGCAGGGGCACAGCTCAACATGTGGAACATCTCGAAGCTGCATATTGCAGAAGTCCTTGAACATATCTTACCCATTGTCTTTCCAGATCAACCTTCACTTACTTGGGATCTTAATTCTCAGTCAAAGCTCATTGCCATCATAAGTTTTAATGTACTATTGCCTATGTATTCATATTTACACTGACTTGGATCACCTGCACTACAGGTGTATCAATGCCTGTGTGAATGGCATCACAGAGTTGGTTCAGCTGCCATTGCCCTTTTCATCACTTTCTTTGTGGAGTCATCACCAGACGAGGCCAAATTATCCTCTTGCTCGCTGCTGGATCATCTGATGTTCCTCTATGAAGACTTGGACAATACTGACCCTGACAAGGCTTTCCGCTCACAACTGATGGTTCAGTTGCTTGCTGCAACCCACCTGCCTGCCATCAAGGGTTTTGTCCACATTCCTGAGCTCAACACAGCCAGATTTTCTCAGAGCAGTGTGAAAGGGATCATTGGCTTGTGCAGTGCTGTGGTAATGTGCATCTATCCTATACCCATTCATCAAATTATTATTGTCTACTCAATCAGCTTGAGTGTGGGCTGCAGCTCATCAATTGAGGTGAAATTCAGATCACAGGCATCAAGGGTAAGGCCGTAGTGCAAACACCACTCAAACTAAATGTGTCTTCTGGTAAGGAAAGCACCACCACATGTGCATTTTCCAAGCAGAATTGGGGCAGTGTAACTAGGAAACTCACTGTTGCTGCAGGAAGTCACACCATAAACCAGCTCATGGGCATCCTGGAGTTGGCAAGAGTATCTCAGCTCAGGAAAGAGCGCACTGCTGGGGAATTCATCGTGGAGGATTCTGATGATGAATATTCCCGCATCTGTAAGTGTTCATCCCCTCCTTATGTATTTTACTGTTTTTCTTTTGCTGGATTTTAGAGTGCTTTGTGCTTGCTTTGGCCATCCCTCCCCTGCATTCTCCTGGGTGGCTATCGTGGGTGGCCTGTCAATTTATATCTGTTCTGCTTGAATGGTGCCCTCGCCCATCATTTCTTCCCTCTGCCATAATTTCTGGTCCGCAAGTGGACCACCTGTTCCTGCCTCTCCAAGTCATTCACTGCTTGCCAATTTTTTGCTACTCCCCATTTTTGCATTCCTTACATTGTACTAGGATTATTTCTGATTTACCTAATTTTTACTTTCACATGTACTTGTTGGTCACTGAATCGTAGTGTGTGCCACTTTTGCATTTCCCTAATGATGCATTAAGCTGCCCAGTAAGGTCTAAGAGACTCTAAGTAGTGAAAAATAGTAATTTCATGGTCAAGATCTGCTTAGACATACTTATATGGGTTCACTGTGCAAGCCAAATAAGAGCAAAGCAAGTGCCTTATAAGTCATCCTAAGAGAAGTGTTATTTTCCTGATGTAGCTTCTTCTGCTTCTATCTCCTATCTGGTATCCCAGTCTTGACATTTGAGTTGGTTCTGGGCTGTCCAAATCGCAAGTAGGCATTGGGAAGCCTCTTCTTGGGATATACCAAAGTTTGTGATGAGGAGTTGCTGTGCTGGAGCATAACCTTCAGTGCCATAGTCAGGAGGGTTCACATCATGCAGGTTCTGTGTAGGTAGCATGTGATAAACAAAATGGGAATAGAAGAGTGTGAATCAAATGAATGATATGTCGACTATGGCTACTGAAGGACTACAGATTTGCAGAAGACGGAATGGGGTGAGAAGAAAGAAAGGTGAGAAACCTTGCTTCTCATGCATAAATGGTATTCATGGTTGTCTAGGTTTGACTGGGTTTGACTTAGGTTCTGAAGGATGGACCCCTCAGCAACTCAGCATCAGGGATTGAAATCTATGCCTGCCCTTCACCCCCAGCCACAACACTCAAGGTGTCTTCAAGCTATTGAAAAGAACTCCCCTGGAACCACCATACAAAGTCATCTCACCTACAAGATGTCTGGGAAAGGCTGTGTATGTGGCTGAGGTGTGACATTGACATTGAAGGATGACACCCCTGCTGCCAGCACAAGTGCAGCCATATGTGTCATCTGGGAGACCCCTACAAACCCTGGGCATACTAGCAAGCTTGTCAAGTGGCTCGTCAACCATCTGGTGGACTGCATCGTGCTGTTTTCTGAAAACAAAAGCACACCATGGCCGGAAGGTAGGGCCTCGGGCAAGATGAAGGTAGAGATTTGCACAGTCATTGCTGAGGTTATTTTCAAGGATGATAGTGATTGGGCAGAGACCTTCAAAGACCACCCCATGAAGTTTTCCAAAGCTGTTCAAGATTGGTTGGGCATGTATGTATTCACTAAATGATTGTACAACTAACATTGCTGATTAGATCATCTCACTCAGACTGAAAAAAAAGTGCCATGAACAAGTGGTTAAGTTCACGCAAACAGGAAATGGAATTAGGCTTGATGCAGAGGGTCATGCAAATCTCCTCTGTAAGTCCCATCCATTCTTCTTTTAGAATTTGATCTGATTATCCACAGAGGCTGTTGAAAAAGAATTTCTGTGGTACTCCAACCTCCACAGCCTGTGGAGGGGGATTCTGTCATACACACCAAAAGTGATTGTCAATTCTACACCTGGTGCCTCTTGCAGCACACAACTACTCGCCCTTGTCCAACCAAAAAGTACACCTTCCACCACCACCACCTCATATGCTCCCGCTGCACTCCAACCACCTCCCAAGGTGTCCCCCCTCCTCCTTCTGGCCCCCCTTCTGCATCCCCACCTTCTGGCCCCCCCTCTGTCCCTGAGCCACCATGTCTGCCCATCGAGCCACCATCTTCTATGGTGGGCCAAGACAAGGGAAAACAGCACACCAATGAACCACAGCCATGGGACGATGTCAACATTGATCTCGATGTTGATGTTGATATGGATATGCGTGGCAAGGAAGACCTGTACAAGGACGATGCAGATGACACCAACCATTATTGAGGGCAGAAATGTTCGGTAAGTTGAAAAAAAAAATACCATGTGTTTTCCATGCTCACAATTGCCAGGTATCGGTATGATCACCATCACCCCCTCCACTCACATACCTGAATAAACATGCCATGCCCAACACCAACAACCACTCTGCCTTTCGCTCTGGCTCACCTGCCTCATCCACTGGTTCTCATGGTAGGCAGAGTTGCTGGACCCCTCTGTCCAACATGTTGTATTGAAGCTTGTCCACCATGTCATCTGTAAGCAGTGGCATGCCTTTCTCTTCCGGGTCCACCAGTGACTCCCCCACTGCTGCCACCTCCACTTCAAAGTGTTCCAAAACTATGGTGCTGACGTGGGAGACCATTCATGATGTTTTGGATAAACGTATGGCAGTGATGGATGACAACAAGGCCCACTCGACTAGTTTCAAGCTGCAAAAGCTTCACCTCAAGTTTGACCATGCCCACTTCATGGAGCAGCATTTGCTCGAGAGAGAGCAATGTACCGCTGAGCAGCTGAATGCCGCTGTGGTACATCAGCGGGATCAGGAGCGAGTCAAAGCACAAATTCAACTGAGGAATGCTGCATCTAACACCTTTGAGCATCAGACCCAAATGTTCCTTGCTCAAGCTGAGCTCCTTAGGTTGCAACAGGGTATGGCCAAGGGTCAGGAGTAGATAATGTCATGATTTTTTTCACAACATTCTGGTATCCTGCAATGCTGATCACCAAGCAACTCAACATGTTCCCTGGATGTCCGAGTGTACTGGAATGCATATGCATCATGGACACTCCTGGGGAATCCAATTCCATAATCTGCAATTAGCAAATTGTGGGGTAGTATGACCAACTGTGGTAAATGAGCAAATATCAGAAAAAACAGACATATCAGAATGCTCACCTGGCAGTTTAGGGAATAGTTTGATTTACAGTCAAAAAAGGTCTCGCCATGCAGGGTCAGTTTGGCATGCAGGCAGAATGCAGACCCATCAGCTGCCAAAATCCCATTGCACTACTCAGGACAGGAATGCTCCTGTGTATAGGCACAAGAAATTGCTACATCTTCTGAGTCCAGGGCAGGAAATTGCATGAAGGTGTCATGCTGGTCCAGTATAGCAACCATGACAC
>KN826037.1:0-10983 GCA_000827395.1 Paxillus rubicundulus Ve08.2h10
CTCGAAAATGAACCCATCGCCTCAAATGTGGATCCGATGTGTCGAAAGTGGACCCAACGAATCGAAATTCGACCCAACGAGTCAAAAACGGACCCGACATTTCAGTCCCGCCCGAAATGGCCACCAGTGCTCGAAATCCATGATACGACCTCGAAACAGCTCACCCGCACTCGAAATGGTTTATCCCAACCTGCCTGCGAATTTTCAGCTGCACCTGTGCATTTTCAAATGCCCACCCTCGCGATTTTAATCTCACCTGCACGTTTCCGCTGTTTCCATTTTCGGCGCACCTGTATGTTCTCAACCCACCCGTACATTTTCAGCCTCGCCCGCGTTTTCAGCCTCGCCCATGCGTTTTCAGCCTCACCCGTGCGTTTTTAGCTTCATCCGCGCATTTTTTACATTCACCCGAATCGCCCTGCAAGTCGTGTATCATAGATAACATGCTATTAGATTCAATTCAATTCAATCTAATTTTTTCATTATTTCTGGTGTGTACAATGGTGCGAAACTACTAGTAAACAACTATCTGCCCCGGACTGGGACAAACATTCAGAGCACTGTCCAGAGCTGACCAGTTGGGTACCTTGCTGGGGGTATCTGTCAGCCTGAGACCCCTGTCCAGCCCTGTCCAGTTCAGTCTAGGTGAGGGCTAGTTTGCTGATGGCTGACATTACTGCCGAGAATGATTTACAAAAAGTGCTTAATCTCACATTACAAGCACGATGGGACGTGGGGATAAGCAATGTTGACAGTGATTTGCCTTTAATACCCCTCCCAGACAATCTCCCATCATTCTCCATGTCTGAACAGATCATTGCAGTCTTTATGCTTTTATCTCCTACTTCTAAAACATCTGTTTCCACTGCTTTGAACAAAACTCAACCACCTCCCAATCCCAACCCAGCCTCTAAATTTCTTCTCTTCAATGCTGCTGACGAGTTGCCCTGTTCCTCCACCCCCAGCCTTTACCACCTAGACACACATAGACTCATCATTGATCTTGCTGAAGCAAAACATTATCTTCCACTCACTCTATTCACAGCCAAAGCAATGCAACACCTATATCAGGAATCAGGCTCTTTAAAACTCATCAAATCTCAACATCCCATCATGAAGACTATGGTCAACGTCATTGACACCTCCTCCTTTGGTGACGAAAAGGACATGGACACCATTGATTGGCTTGAGGCCATCAGCTGCTACTTAGTCTTTCTCAAGCAGCATGCCTCCCCCAAAATCACTTCCTGTTTTGACAACCACTTTCAATTCCTCTTGCGACAAGACAATTTCAAACATAACTTTCCAGCTATTCTTGCTGCTGACATTGAATACTGTCAGAACTACTCTGCACAACCTCGTGCCCATGATCAGAAAGCCTTTGAGCAATGCTTCACCAAAATCAAGCTAGAGAAGAAAATTGCTGAACTACTCAATAAGCATGAATTTTTTTGTTCTCAACTTGCTGACTGCTCCCACCACGATCGTCTCACTCACTGCAGCAAACCATACCCCTGTAACGTGTCTGGTCCATGGTCCAAACCAGCATCCTCCTTTCACTCCTCTGCTCGTCCCTCTGGAGACGGCCCCACCCCTCACCACTTATGTCTCATTTGTGCCAGAATCAGCCACAAATTCTCCAACTGCTGAGAAACAACATTGGCAAAAGGCGGCATGCCGATTGCACAATACCATGACAAGAAGTTTACTTTGTGATCATCCAGATCCTCCATCTGTATTACCTTCAACCTCAACTCCCCCAAGCAAACCTGCAAAGACGACCACACTGCCCAACACGTATGTTCTTGGTGTGGAGCTACTGACCACAGAGCTCTCTCTAGGTTGTGCTTCGTCCCCCCCAACTAGTCCCCACATCAAGGACTCCTTCTTGGACTGGACCTGTGAGGAGGTACTGCTTTTCTCTCTCTCTGTTAAGATGCTGAATCCTCTGGGCTGTCTGGAGTTGTCGGAGGCGGAGCAGACGTTGGCTTCAACTTATGTGTTGTGCCCTTGTCTGAGTTCAGTCTGGTATTTACGAAGCGGGCGGAGTAATGGCGGAGCGGAGTAGCAAAGGGGTTCAGATGCTGGAGGGTCAGAGTGACGACAAAGACTGGCTTCAAGTGTTGAGCAAGGGACTTATGTTGGACAGAGAGGAGGAGTGATCAAAGTCAATATTCGAACTGAGGAATACAAACTACAAGAGGGGTTTATATACTACGGGGACAAGTAAACACGGATGGCACCGGAGTGCTGGAGTGAAGCAGAATGTGAGTCAGAGGTGTCAAAGAGATAGGATTAAGTCAGGAAATGTCAGAACGAGTCAGAAATCAGATTGATTGGAAGGTGGGATTATTAGATATGTCAAACGTCTGTCAGAAGTGAAGGATGAGGGACAAGGTATGGGATCAAGGATGAGGAACAAGGTATGGGGATCAGGGGTAAGAGAGATAAGCGGAAAAGCAGAAAGTGATGAGGTGGAAGGGTGGAGGAGCGGAAAAGTGGACTTAATAAGGTGAGAGAGGCAGAGTTAGTCCGGAGTAGGCTCTGGAGGAGCGGAGTTGATTTGTCGGGACACGGTATATGACACTCTCACCACAGCATGTGTATTATAATGACTTACAAATTCGCTTCATGCCATGGGACAAGGATGATCACTTCACTTACATCAATACTCCATACTCTGTATCAGGGTTCAATTCCCTCCTTGCTTGCACTAACATGCTTGCTGAATATCCAGAACTCACTTTCAAGCTCACGCACAGCTTGCCCATTGGTAACTTACCCAACCTGCATGAATCATATACTCCCAACAATCTCCCAGGCGCTGACATCCATGCTGACGTCATCCACAAATACATTACCGATGAACTCAATCTCGGCTGCTTCTCCGGCCCGTTCTCAAAGTCTGAACTCGAAGCCAAGATCGGCCCTTTCCGTTCCTCTCCCCTACAAGTAGCGATCAAACCTGGCATCAATGGCATGCCTGACAAATATAGGGTATGTTGTCATCTCTCATACCAAGGACAGATGTCCACCTCTGTCAATGACCATATTGACGCCAAAGATTATCCTACATGATGGAGTAACGATACAGACACCACTAATATCGTAAGCTCCCTTTCTTCCTCTTTGTTCCCTCCCCCCCCCTCCCTCCTCCCTCCTTCTTCTCCCTTCTTGGCCCCCTGGAAGTTCTTTGCTGGAAGGACCTTTTCTCCTGACGAGATTATGATCCAGAACATTTGAAGGCACAGGTTCATTGAGTCCAGGGCCATCATTCCTCATTATGTCCCTCATTCATTTCCCCATTCATCCTCTTCTTCACATATCACGTCGCCTCACCTCCTCCTCATTTTCATTGCATGTCTTTCCATCCTACCCCTTCTCCCCTCGTCTCCCCCTCGTCTCCCCCTCCTTTCCCCCTCCCACCTCCCCATGAATCCATGTTCTCTTCACATTATGACTCACTTCACTCCTTAGATCTCCAACTTCCCTCCAGGCACTCAGGTTGCCTCACTTGATATTGAAGCTGCCTACTGTACCATCCCCTGCCTCCATGACCACAAACACTTCCTCATCATCTTCTTTGATGGCAAATTCTTCATAGATCACAACATCCCATTCAGACTCACCTCAGCTGGTGGCTTGCAGGGTGAGGTCGCAGACACCGTTCTTGATATATGGGACTGCCTCAAAGTCCGACCCACTATCAAATGGGTAGATGACTTCCTGACAAAAACTATAATAGGGCAGTGATTGCCCAGACTCAGCTGCTGCCAAAGAGGGGCAAAGAACGACTGAGGAATCTGAAGTGAAAAGTAAGTATATATATGTAGCAGAGTGGGCAGAGAAGTGCTCACTAACTATAATAAAGGGGACAGGAACTGAAACTGGGGGGAAATGGAATTAAGTGATGTAGGAAAGTGATGGAACGCCCCTGGAGGCTCAGGAGTGATGACAAGTAAAGAATGATGAAATGTAATGAGAGTCCACATGAATTCTGCATGGATTCTGAGTGGGCGCTGCAACTCCAAGTGGATCCACCTGGCGGTGGAGCGGAGGTACGAACTCCGACATTCCAGAAATGTGGAGTTGGTGTTCTGGTTCCAGAGTTCACTGTATTTTGTCACTTCCTTCTATTCAGACTCCCCTCCCCCTGCGGTCCATTCACTGCTGTCAGTGACGGCCTCCTCTACCAGTATGAATATGATTTAGATCATGCCAAATCCCTCATCTCACCCCTCAACGTGCCATGGCACACCACCAAAGGTCATCCTTTCCAAGACACCTGCACCTATGTAGGTTTTGAATGGGACATCCCTCAAAAAACCATTACCCTCCCTGAGTCCAAAATACTCAAATTTCTCCATCACATCACAAATTTTCTTTCCTCTTATGAGCAGGCTCAAGCCCCAAAGAACAAAGTCGAAAAAATTAGCAGGACATTATCTCACATTTCTTTCATCTTCCCTAAAGGACAATCATACCTCCCCTCTATCTTTCACTTTCTCACCAACTTCAACAACTTTCTCTCACCTCATTTTCTTTGCCCCTCCCTCATTGCAGACCTCTGTTGGTGGCAAAATTTACTCTCCTCTCCCCAACCCCCTCATTCCATAGCTCCCCTCCCACCCAATCGAGACCACCATATCTGGGTGGATGCCTCCACCGGCTTTGGCATTGGTCTTCTCTTCAACGGCCTATGGGATGCCTGGCGCACTCTCCCAGGTTGGGCAGGTCCCTCACGAGACATTGGCTGGCTTGAAGCCATTGTGGTCAAACTCACTGTTTCCCTCTTGGTTCTCAGGGGATTTGTGACTTGGGCGTCCTCATTCACAGTGACAACCAGGGCGTGATTGCTTCCTTTCAAAAGGGGCAGTGCTCCAATTACCTCACCAACCTTTCCATTGGCCGCTCCTCAGACCTAATGTCACAACCCAATATCACCCTCACTCTCACTTATGTCAACACTTCCACAAACCTTGTGGATCCCATTTCAAGAGGTATATATCCCCCATCCTCGAAACACATTTTCATCCCCTCCCTGAGATGCCTCCCTCTCAAACTTTCTCGCCCATGCATGACCAAAAGGTCATTGACCGCATCTTGGACAGTGTTGACGTATAGGCTGCTGCTGCCGCCTTCTATGCCAACTCTGCTCAACTCACCTGTCAACTGGTGGCTACCTCCCTCTCCACATGCCCCTGCATCCCACGTCCCCCTCACCAAGATGCTTGCATAGAGCCATCCCCCTTTTGTCCCCCAGTTCTTGCAAGCGACCAAGTCCTCCTATGGTCCATGCCCACTGGCATCCAATTCCAAAAGGACCTGGAGTCCCAATTCTCTCACTCTTCTGTCCTCAAACTTTTTCAGGTACACCCCCTCACAATCTCATACTCCCACAGGTTATGCTCCATTCTCTCAACAAAGACACCCGAGGCAACTACGGTGCCAGCCTCCTTTGTTTCATGCAGTTCTGTGACTCTCAAAAATCTCTGAAACTGATCGTATGCCCACCTCTGCCTCCCTCTTGTCAGCCTTTGCCTCAGCCCACGCAGGATCTGTCTCAGACAAGACCATTTCCAATTGGCTAGCCAGTCTCCACTTTTGGCACGTCGTCAACCATGCCAAATGGAATGTTGATGACATGCTCCATCACGTCTGTCGTGGCGTAGCCAAAATGGTCCCTCCTTCATCCAAGTGTTCCAAGCATCCTCCTGTCACTTTGGAAGCCCTGATCACCCTCGGCAAAGGCCTAGACTCCTCCTCTTATTTTGACTTGGCTGTTTGGGCCACTGCATGCATTGCCTTCTGGTCGTGCTGCCAGTCAGTTCCTCCTCCCTCTCTCTTCCTCTACATACCCTCACAATACCTCCCCTCAGTCTTGGTGAACTTCTCATCCCCAGTTCCAACCTTTTCTCTCCTCAAAAGCATGTCCCACATTCCATCCTTCCCCTTTCAAACTGTTTCCTCACCAACAAGGACGTCACCCGCTTTTGCTCATTTCACATACCTTGGACCAAGACCACGAAGGAACTTGGTGCAGACATCTCCGTCACTTCCCATCCTCACATCACCTGTCCCTTCATTGCTTTACATGCCCACCTTACCATAAACTCCGACCTCCCTTCCTTGGCTCCCCTGTTCTCATTCAAACTCCCAAATGGATCCTGGCAGGCGTTGATGAAACCCGATTTCATGAGATGTTGCAACCAGATTTGGGTCGAAGCAGGCTTCCCCAGCATGCCCGGTCATGCATTCTGCATTGGTGGAGCTACAGAACTGCTGTTGTGAGGGGTCAGCCCAGATGTTGTCGCCCAACAGGGCCACTGGAAGTCCCAAGCATTCCTCAAGTACTGGCACCATATCGAATCCATCTTTCCCCTATTTGTATCATCATCCTCCTCCACTTCTCACTGTCTCACTCTTGATGACATCATGTTAGATTTCATTTGTCGCAATCAGTTAACTGTACATCCGTCCCCCTCGTAGTCTCTCCCTATCATACATCATGGCATCCACTGTACTCTCTCTCCCTCATGTACTCCTGTATTGCAATGTATTAATCATATTCCTCTGACCACCTCCTTGGGGAATCCTATGCTCAACCTTTTCTGACAATGCAAGCTCATCTCCTAGGTGTCTCGTTCTGGCTCCGCAGGAGCCCCAGAAGTTATGAGCCTCGCTCTGTTGATGGCCCTTTTCCATATCTCCTCAGGCTCTTGGTCTGCATGCGGGATCAGTCTAGCACTCACTCAGAAGGTCTGTCTATTTGAGATGCCTCTTTTGATTATCTCCCTTCTTTTGATCTCACACTTCTTCTGCCCAATCAGGCCTGCTTTTCTCTGTGCAACCAATTGGAGCCCCAGACTGCCACTGCGGGCTGGCTTTGCCAGACCTTCCCACACACCTACATGAATATCTGACCAACATCTTCACTTCATTGAATTTGACTAGCATATTTGTTTGCTCTCCCTTCGCTGCATTGCCCTTGGAAAAAGTTATCCTCCATCTTCCCCTATCCCTTTCTCCTTCTTTTCCGCTGCTTCATCTCTACATAACTTTTTCCCTTGCCTTACACACTACATACAAAGGCATCAAAAGTGGTAAGTGTAATGGATTTATGATTAGTATTACAGAGAACAGGCAGTACCAGGCTCCTTTGCCCTGTTGCTGTGAGGGGCAATCTGCTTGGGAGTGTGGACTCAGCAGAATTTGAGTGGTACTTGAAGATGATTTTATAAATCACATGCTAATTCAAATCCTGCCGAACTTCAATGCCCCCTCACTCACAGTGATGGCTGCAAGCAAATGTTTGTAAACATCTTCAGCCACAGTGGCTGAGATGACAGACAATCAAAAAATGGCATGCACTGAAATTATGGTTATGTTTTTGAGTGAATATAATATATATATATAATGAGTCAGTCGTCGGGTGGAGTCGTCCTGTGTTACTATTCAACCACATGTGCTGCATTGCCTCCTAATCAAGTATGCTGTGCATCACTGATCCCATCCATATCTGACATCTGAATGCACACCGAAGAGATCTTCAATGTTTGACCATGTCTATGGTAGCTGGGGGTAATCCGTGGATATCGAGCATCAGCAAACTAACCCTTGCCCTGTCCAGGCCAGACAGATCTGGCAGGACTGGCACAACAAGGTACCTAACTGGCAAGAGCTGGACAGAAAATGTGAAAATAATCCTGCCTATAACCTTGACCTAAAGATTTACCAGACACTTTTACTGCTAAACAGGTGGCTTTGGTGCATTCACTTTGTACATTTTACTCACCATTGTTACATGGCATGCAAAACTTAGGACAGGATTAGGGTTAGTTTGCTGATGAGATGCCAAGCCGTGCAAGGGTGTCAATCACTTTTTGTGGTGCATGGACTGACTGGAGGGATATCCCAAGAATGCTCTGAAATGCATTTGATTTCCAGTTTGTACTTTGCATGAGAATGCTGCAGATCATAATTTTTTCACAATGTCTGTTGAGTATTATAGCCAAATGACACCAGGAAAATGACAGAATGCTTATTTAAACTTTTTTGTCACTTAGGTGGCCTTACGCAACCTTATATTACACTTTTATGAGAAGTAAAATAATCTCAAAACAAGCCCACTTGTTTTCTGGTTTTGCTTTTTTCATGCTTATATTTGACTTGTCCAACTTGTATTTCATGGTTGAAAGCAACAGAAGTATTGAATAAGTATGATAAGATGCCTCTCCATCTGGGCCTCTGCTCAATACCTCATCATGTGGCATTCCTTGTGGCTGTGTAGTTGTCAACTTGGCCTATGGTTGTTCCACTTGCTCCCCCTCACTCTGTATGTTGTTGTCATGGGTAGGTCACTTGGGATGTTTTGTACTAGTAGACAGTGTGAGTAGGGATTGGCATGGGTATACCCACCAGTATACTAGATTAGATATAGCTAATTACAAAAAAAATATTATCTATTATATGTATACTCTATGTCTGAGTGTGAGGTCCACTTGGTTTGTTGACGGGTCTGGCTTTTGAGGCAACAGGGCTATACTGAGGTGGTGGGGTGGTTTGTGAGGCAATGGACCTGATTTTGAGGCAACAGGTCTATTTGTGAGGTGACAGGTTTGTTCCTGAGGTGATAGGTTCATTTTTGAGGCCACAGGTCTGCTTTAAAGACAATAGGCAGGCAGGGTGAGTACAGCTGAAAACACACCAGCAGGGCTGAAAATGGGTTGATGGACTAAAAATGTACCAGAGGGATCAAAAATGTGACAAAATCTACAAGAGGGAAATGATTGCCCAGACTACTAGGGATTAGCTATGTGTAGTAAATAGGTATAGAATGAACTCACCTCAGCCACTGCCTAAGGAGGGCAAAGGACAACTGAGGAATCTAAAGTAAGAAGTAAGTATATATATACATATAGTGGAGTGGGTGGAGAAGTGCTCACTAATGATAAGAGGGGATCAGGAACAGGAACAGGAAGGAGATGGAGTTAAGTGATGTAGGATAATAATGGAATGCCCCTGGAGGTTTAGGAGTAATAATAAAGAAAGGATAATAGAATATGACAACAGTCCATGCAAGTTCCAGACAACCCCAAGTGACTCTGGATGGATTCTGAGTGGACTCCATGACTCTGAGCAGTTCTACTGGGCAGCAGAGCAGAGTTACACCCACCCATACCCATCATGGTACCCACACCTGGGACCTGTGCAGGTTACCCAAACCCATGATAATCCCTAGCTATTGAGTAAGACAAGGCATACAGGACCATTCCAAAAAAGGTCAACTCACTTCTGGTAAACCTTGATGGGATGTGCAACAGCCTGAAGATTGCCAAACACAAGATTTTCCATGATGACTCATAGGACATACCATGGCCACTGACCTGTCTTCATGTATTCTGTGCCACCACAGAAAATGTCCCATTCACATCCTTGCATCTCATCAAGACAACTCCTGCCTTTGTTGAGGCTATTCCTAGAGCCCATGTAGTGCTTTGGACCGTAGGATACGGCCAGCCGAGGTTGACAAAAACCCGTACCACATGGGCCAGCTGACTGTCGGCCGACCTACAACCTGTAGCCATAGGGTATGGATGGGCTGAGGTGTGAGAAAATCCCGTATGATATGGGTTGGCCGAGGAGATATTTTAGTAAGGGCATTTTGAGTAATGGATGGGCTGATAGAGCTATGTCTGTGGAATGGATTGGCCAATGTGGGGATTCTGTAGGCCTTGAGTGGGCCAAGGGATAGCTGTCCTGTAGGTATTGGATGGGCCAAGGAATGGATGACTTGTGGGTGTTGTATGGGCTGAGGGATGGGCTACCAGGCCTGTAGGTGTTGGATTGGCCAAGGGAGGGGTGACCTGTATGTATGGGATGGGCCAAGGGATAGCTGGCCCCTAGGTATTGGATGGGCCGAGGAATGGGTGACTTGTAGGTGTTGGATGGGCCAAGGAATAGCTGGCCCGTAGGTATTGGATGGGCTGAGGAATGGGTGACCCGTAGGTGTTGGATGGGCCAAGGAATGGGTGACTTGCAGGTATGGGGTGGGCAGATGGATAGCTGGCCTTGGGATGGATGGTCTGGACTCTGGGATATCTACCCTCAGGTTTGTTAACTGGGGGTGAGCAAACACCAAATTAGATGTCCTGGTGCCAAAAAACCCTATAGAAAGTTGATAGTAGATATCAAGGTGCCAAAACACCCTATAGTAGATATTCCAATGCAACAAAGCCGATAGTAAATATCCTGATATGCCAAAGATTCTGACAGAACAAAGCTGAGAGTAGATATTTGGATACAACAGAGCCAAGAGTGGATATTCTGACTCAACAAAGCTGAGAACAGATATTCCAATGGACCAAAGCCAATAGTAGATATTCCGATACACCAAACCCAATGGTCAATATTCCAATGCCAGAAAGCCGATAGTAAATATTCCGAAAGAACAAAGCCGATAGTAGATATGCCGATGCAAAAAAAGCCAATAGTAAATATTCCGATACACAAAAGCCGATAGTAAATATTCCAATGTACAAAAGCCCATGGTAAATATTCCAATACAACAAAGCCGATAGTAAATATTCTGATGCAACAAAGCCAATGGTAGATATTCTGATGCAACAAAGCCAATGGTAGATATTTGGGTGCTCCAAAGCTGATGGTAGATATTCGGATACAGCAAGGCTGATGGTAAATATTTGGATACAGCAAAGCTGATAGTAGATATGCTGATGCAAAATAGCCGATAGTTGATATTCTGATATGAGGGGCATGTTCCGACTCGGACTCTAATGGATCACTCTTTCCTTGACATTCACAAAAGAACAGGTATTATACATTCTAAACAATACTGTAGCTACTCCATGTCAACATCCTCCAATGCGAGGAAAGCAGATTTCGGATGGGAATGGGACATTTCCAAGTGGAGTCTCTACATCTGTCGAGAGACAGAGGGAGGCAGGGGGAGTGACCTGTGGG
>KN826038.1:0-10986 GCA_000827395.1 Paxillus rubicundulus Ve08.2h10
TTCTGTTCCTGTTCCTGTCCCCTTTATTATCATTAGCGAGCGCTTCTCCACCCACTCCGCTACATATATATACCTAGTTTTCACTTCGGATTCCTCAGTTGTTCTTTGCCCCTCTTTGGCAGCGGCTGAGGTGAGTTTACTTTATACCTATTTACTACTCCTAGCTAATCCCTAGTAGTCTGGGCAATCACTGCCCTATTATAGTTTTTGTCAATGAAAATATCTCCAAATCCTTTAGTCTGTTGCTCATTACTCCCCCATCTCTGATATCCCCTCCCAATTCTGAGATTGACTTCGAGTCTGAGTCTTCAAGTTCCACAGTATCAAGCATGGAGCTTGATGATGCATGCTATGTCTGTCTTCTAGGAGCAATTCAAGCTCTCTGTGATGAAGTGGAGAGGGCACGAGTCCTTGAGAGGCCAGCAGAGCCACCAATGTGTGTCCCCCAGCTCCAGTTGCTTGCACACTTTGCTGACCATCATCCAGAATTATTCCAAAAGAAGTTGCATGTCCACCTGTTTATTTTTGATGACATCCTAGACCAGATCAGTGACCACCCGATATTCCAAAATCATTCAAACAATAAACAATTACTGATTGCAATCCAGCTTGGTAGTTTTCTCAACCACATAGGTCACTATGGAAACGCATGTTCCCCAGAGGATATTGTCCAGTGGGCAGATGTTAGTGTTGGGATTGTCATCAACTGTACACACCATGTGATGGCAGCCATCCTCAATCAACATGATCAATACATGTATACAGTGTCTCAAAATAGAAATGCACAATGCACACTTTTGTCGAATTACTCTTCGTTTGACTGCAACAACTAATAATTGGTGATTATATCAGTGTGAATGTGTTCTGCTACGTCTAGGCTACCTGTCCATGTAATTTTTTTTGAAGTACATCAATTGAACAATGAGTTTTGGGAACAATAGTTGGATGAGTACTGTGCATTACATATTATCTCGGCTGGCCCTCCTACAAATCCCTGACCTGCAGCAAGGGCATGAATCCCTGGCACCTAAGTTACACCTACAATCCCTCTGTGGGTCTTGTATCTACCTCCTCATCATGACAAAGTACACCTCTCCGATAAAGAAAGCTCGTATTTGTCATGATTGAGATGCTGACATTGCCAAGAAGCATGGCCTCCACCGCACAACTGTCAAGCGTATCTACAAACGCTATGCTCAATCCGAAGCCTTCCATCATGTCACCAAAAAGCCAGGTCGTTGACGTCTATTTACCACTCATGATGCTCATTTTTCCATCTGTGCACTTGCTGCAGGCAAGGCTCATGATGTCACAGATCTCCAAAGGCAATTTTTCCCATCCATTAATGCCCAAACCATCCGTGTTAGACTTCGACAATGTGGCCTGAAGGCCTACGTACATTGCAAATGGCCTCTCTTGACAATCCCTCACAAGGAGAAGAGGTTAGCATGGGCTTCGCCCATGCTGACTGGACTGTTGACAACTGGAAGGCAGTCATCTTCTCTGACGAGTCAAAGTTCACTCTTTTCAGGATGGATGGCCATGAATGGTGTTGGAGGGCTCCTGGGCAGGCTTTCAATGAGTGCTTGGTGAAGAAGTCTATCAAACACGGTGGAGGGAATGTTATGGTTTGGGGGTGCCTTACTGCTCAGGGGCCTGGGAGGATTTGTTGCATCAAAGGCATGATGAATGCACAGCTTTACACCCAAATCCTTAACGATGAGTTCCTTGGGACCCTCTGCGACCTCGGGATCAACAAAAAAGATATATATTTTCAGCAAGACAACGATCCTAAGCACACGTTGCGCCTTGCCACTGATTGGTTCAACAAGAAGAGGGTTGACAAACTCAAATGGCCTCCAAACAGCCCTGATATGAATATTATAGAACATGCATGGGAGTACTTGGAACATTGTGTGCGTAGTCACACACCACTGCTGAGGAAACTTGGTGACCTATAGGAGGCTTTAGTAGAGGAGTGGGGGAACATCGAGGATGACTACATTACAAAATTATATGAGAGCATGCCGGATCACATTCAGGCCCTGTTGGAGGCGAAGGGGGCTCACACTAGATATTAGGACATTTCGTAGCTTCATCTGCTCGTTTTCTCTCAATATAACCTGATTGTTTCAAGAGCTCATGGATCAAAAAATGAATTGCACAGTGCATTTGGAAGTATTCGTGTTACACAAGTTGCTACATTGTTATTTCGCATTTTTGTACCACTACACATTATTCTACTGACCTCTAGCTCTCGAATGAGCCCCATATCTTGTCACAATGTGGGGTTGGTGAGGAGGAGCAGGGCAAGAAAGAAATTATGTCATGCTGTGCATTTCCATTTTGAGACACTGTATGCCATCATCCCATTCCAGGGATATGAGATGAGCATGATGATTTACCAAGTCATGAACTTGCCTATTGTGGAGAAATGGTGTATTTGTGGTGGATGGATCTGCTATCAATTTGTTTGCAAAGCCTGGCCTGTATGGAGAAACATTCTATGATCAAAAGTTGAATTACTCTTTGAATTGTCAGGTCAGTAATAACATTAGAATGTTCATAGAAATAAACTTACTGTCTTTGGGAAAGCTTGTGATCATGCCACACAACCTCCTGATTGTGGATTACACACTGGGGCAGCTGGGGAGTTTTCATAACATGTACACATTTCAGAATACTTGCATTGCAAAAAATCATGGGGCCCTCATTCCACAGGACACTGGACATGGGCGGACACAGTATATCCCACTGAGAAGTGGTGTGTCATACCTTTCAAGAAACCGTGGGGAAGCCTAAATTGGAAGCAGAACACATACAATTGATATATGTCAAAGGTAGGTGCCTATGAAGTTCCCCGCAGCTCTCCATGCTGATCACCTATCTTCTCTAGGTCCGCATCCATGTTGAGCATGCTTTTGCTGCATTGAAAGGCTGTTTCCAATCCCTTTGTGAGCTTTGTTTGTGGATGAAGATGGAGGACGACTTGTACATCACTGTGTACTGGGTGGAGTGCTGCCTAATCCTACACAATATGATTATCTGATTCAAGGAACAGTGTGAAGGTGAAATGAGGGGGACCATGGACTGGTCAATAGTGGAAGGACAAGAAGTGGATGATGGGCAGAGATTTACAATCAGGCAGGAGGGACTGAGGGACAAAGGTTCTGTGGGCACCTGATGGAAAGGTTGTTTGA
Source organism: Paxillus rubicundulus Ve08.2h10 (assembly GCA_000827395.1). Lineage (NCBI taxonomy): Eukaryota > Fungi > Basidiomycota > Agaricomycetes > Boletales > Paxillaceae > Paxillus > Paxillus rubicundulus. The sequence continues at coordinate 3,201 of KN826038.1, forward strand.
GGAACACAGTCTCCAGTTCTGATGAAAAAAAACTGTATGAGCATTATGATGTCAGGCATAAATGGTCCATTGTATTCCAAACATAACAACAGAAAGGAAAAACAAACCCACACATTGCACAAAAACATGGGTGGAAGGGTCAAGAAAAATGCATGGAGGGGATGACAACATGGGGGACAACAAGTACACAAAACAAAGGCTGGGAGACTATTATACATGTATGGTGGATAATAAAGGATGAAAGTATATCCATGGTGTATGGGTCTTAGGCATAGTCTGAGGAGGAAGGATCAGCACCATGACCATGATTGCATTGCTCTGCTTCTCAAATTCTGCCAGGTGAAGTTGGAGCATGAGTACTTGAGATTGCTTCTTGAGAACCTCTGCATTAGCTTTCCAGAGCTCGAGATCAGTCTTCTTTACCTCCAGTTGATGTTGGTGAATAGCTTCTGCCACTGCACACTCAGTGACCTGCTGTGCCTCAAGAAATGTAATCTCTTTATCCCACATCCATGCTTGCATCTTCATGCTGTACTGCTCATTCCTGAGGACACCAGATAAAAGCTCTTGATCCTGAGACCCTGCATCAAAGTTGTCAAGGCACTCCCTCAGATTGTTCTTTGTCTGATCAAGGGTACTCTGAGTCTTTCCCTTTGTAGAACCTTGAGATACCCTGGATGCTAATGCAGAGTGTCATGACAGAACAACTGCACTGCTATGCGGTGACATGGATGGTGGGGCAAAGCTCATGCCAGAAATGGATGAGGAGCACTTGTCTCCCACAGGATATGGAGTTGATTGGAATGTGCTGTGTGAGTCCCAGGATGGAGTTCAAGGTTTGTGAGGTAGCTGATGTTTCTGAACTGACCCAAATGGAGGCAGCTTGGGGCCAACAGCATCAGAAAACTGTAGGTGTTGGTTAGTAAAATAAGAATAATAAGAATAAAATACTATTACATGGTATTTGCCACTGAAAGATGCCCCACCACAGTGCAAGTCACCTGGTGGGGGGTCTGCATCAACTGGTATCCAAGTCCGAGCTCCCTCAGGCTCGTATTCCCTTCCCCCTTCCTCCTGCTCAGCTTGATAATTGAACTTGTTAACTGACCCTTCTTCCCCATCCTCCATCATCACATCACAATCGCAGTCGAGGATGTCCCCTGACTCAGGATCAATATCCCAGCTAATGGGCTGATGCCCCTCTGCATCAGCTTGTTTTCCACCATCATCTAGCATGTTGGTATCAGCACATATATCTTTGTTCATTGGATCTTGAACCTCAGGAGCATCTTGATGATTATGGATGTCCTGGGCTGTAGGGCACTGTGATGGAGTTGTTGCTGCACCACAGTGGATCATAGATAGGAAGTCACTTGTCCAATCAGTAGAAGGGGCAGAGTCAAATGGCCTGGTGTCATATGAGGGAATGCCATGCCACAGTGCATCACAGTCTTCAAAGTGGGGGAAAGCCTGGAGAACGTTCTCTGTTATAAAAGCTGTAGTGAGGGAAAGGATTGCCAGAGAATAAAAACTCACACTTTAGATTTTGATATGCTGGGTCACCAGGCTTCACACCAGCACCTGTTGATTTGAATCAATTGCACTGGGCCCAGCATTTGGTCTTCAACCTAGATGTGATGTGGTCAGCTATCAAGCAATTGAATATGATGGCTAACATACATGCTCAAATGACTTTGCACAGCTGACGCAAACTTGTCAGGCTGTGATGCATATGCACTACTATAAGTCACATCCTTCTCAATCAATTCCTTGGTGATAATGGGGTAGATGTCCTTCTTGTGACATCCTGTAGCCCTAGCATTGGTGGGGATACTGCTACTCTCCCCAGAGGATTTATCATAAAAGAGGATGGTGTGATCTGTGGGGCATTCTAAGAGCCATGTGAGTAAACGATCTGTTAGATAAGCATAGGACTCCCAATATAATGCTTCGCTTGATGAAGCATTTGGTTCTTGGCTTGGGGGGTTAAGACTTGTAGTATGATGGAAGTGGATTGTCTGGTTCTTGTTAGTACTGGCAGTGGAGGTCTCAGATGAGGTCTCAGGCTGTTGAATGGGCACTGCTGTTTTTTTTTTTGGATTTCTGTGGTGGAGGGTTGACTGGAACAAGGGGGGGAATTAGGAAGACTTTTCTTGCTGGAATATGGGGGGTACCCAACAACATTGTGGACTTTGCCTTTTCCTGGAGGCATACAAAGCATCTTAGGCATGGACAAAGGGGAGACATGTTTTCAATCTCCGCTTCAATCATGCTGTGTGAGTCACTGACAGTTTGCATGACTTTGTGCAACATTTGTGCCACCTTAGCCAAACCTTAGCCACCTTTGAATACCATTAATGAATAATCAAATGAAAGGATACCTGTTAGAATAGATCCCATAAATGAGTGAATAAGATGTTGAGTCCATAATGACTCACAGTATCTATAATGTCCATGGATATGTGTAGTCAAAGGTCTATGCTTGAGTGGTTACCTGATATGGTAATTTGCAGCACACAGGTGAGCGGGTGGTGTCAACAGTGTGTGGTGTTGACCAGTGGGCCTCCATGCCCTGCATCCTCATGTACAGTGGCTCTGGGACACTCCACCAGTAGCCCTGTACTGTTTCCGCTGTGTCCAGCTCGGCTGGGAGGTCATCAATATGACTGCTCAATGTGGTGCATATACTGTACACTCACATTCTGCTGACATTTTTGTAGGTCCTGTTTTGAGTCGTCCATGATGTCATGGTAAATTTGTGAGGTGGGCAGGTCATGGAATGGTGATGGGAAGTGGAGTGGGTGGCCTAGGTATGCAGCCTTCTTCATGCTCACTGTGTTCGCCTGTCTCACCTTCAACTTGTCCCCCTCAATCCCTCTGCCTCCTGGCTTGTTGGTTCATCTCTGCCCCTTCACCTGAACATTCTCAACATTCTAAACTGTCAGTGTACCCTCACTGTCTCACCCTCATCCCCCCTCCTTTCCATCAGGGGGCTCTGTGGGCATGTTGACATCTGGTGTGCCCACAGCTTCCCCATCAGGAAAACCCTTCTGCTAGAATTTCAGTTAAAACAGAAGGATTTCTATAATTCTTGAGAAAATCCACAATTCCAGTCATGAACTTAGTTCCCTTTTCAAAACTGCAAATTTCTCAAATGTAGGGAACTTCCAGAAGTCCATCAGGAAAGCCCCCCCCCCTCTGAATTCTGCAAAATCTTTGAGAATTCACAGTATTCAGTTTATTCTGCTCATTATGCTAGTCCCCCAGAATTCTGCTGGAATTCTGCTAGATTCTACACTTATTCTACAAGAATCCAGCACAATCTTATGTGAAAAACAGAGCTATATTGCAGTATTGAAACTTGAGAATATGATAGTATGACAGATAATGAGCAGGATGGAAGTGCTTTGGATGCAGTAGGAGGTGTGGGGAAATGGTTGGTCATGTTGATTGAGCATGGGGCATGATGCACACCTTTCAGGTGTGATGGAGGCATCATGAATGCAGTACATCAGTAAATTGACAAAAACTATAATAGGGCAGTGATTGCCCAGACTACTAGGGATTAGCTAGGAGTAGTCAATAGGTATCAAGTAAACTCACCTCAGCTGCTGCCAAAGAGGGGCAAAGAATGATTGAGGAATCTGAAGTGAAAACCAAGTATATATATGTGGCAGAATCAGTGGAGAAGTGCTCGCTAATAATAATCAGGGAATAGGAACAAGAACAAGGAGGAAATGGAATTAAGCAACATCAGGAAGTGATGGAGTGCCAATGGAGGCTTGGGAGCGATGGCAAGAAACGGATGATGAAGTGTGATAAGAGTCCACACAAGTCCATACAAAGTCCAAGCGGTTGTTGAGACTTCAAGTGGTTCCACCTGGTGGCAGAGCAGAGGTAGGAACTCTGACACTCCAGGAGTGTGGAGTTGGCATTCTGGTTCTGGATTTCACTGTATTTTGTCATAAATCACCTCGTGCTGTGCAGTGCTGTGGAGCACTCTACAGTGAATACAGTCCCACAGCTAGGTCCAGGTTGGACAGCTGCTCCCAACTTCAGGTTTGCTGTGGGGCACTGCACAGCAGCTCACAGCTCAATGCTGTACTGGTACAGTGCTGAGCAGATTCGTTTTATTTCCTAATTAGTAGTACTACTGTTTACAGCACATGGAGGTTAAAACTTTATATATTCATGTAGCTACAACAAAAACAATGTATACTTTGTCCATGCAAGGTGACAGGTTCGTTTTCAATGCATTGGCTCTGGTTTCGAGATGGCAGGGTCAGTTTTGAGGTGACAGGATCCACTTTGAGGCTGCAAGCCCATTTTTGAGGTAGCAGGTCCATTTTCAGCATGTCAGGTCTGCTTTTAAGATGGCAGGGTCATATTTGAGGCAGCAAGCATGCCGGGTTCGTTTCGACACATCGGGTCTACTTTTGAGACAGTGGGGTCACCCTGGAGGTGACAGGTCCATTTTTGAGGCAATGGGTCTGTTTTCTTTAGGTGGTGGATCCGTTTTCAACACCTCAGGTCAGCTTTTAAGACAGTGAGGTCGCTCTGGGGGCAACAGGTCTGTTTTTGATGTGGTGGGTCCATTTTTGAGGTGTCAGGGCTGGTTTTGAGATGATGGGTCTGTTTTCGGCATGTCGAATCCACTTTTAATACGGCGGGGTCGTTTTTGAGGTGACAGTGCCGTTTTCAGTCACGTCGTGTCCAAGTTTGAGACAATGGGATCATTTTTGAGATGAGGGGTCTGTTGTCAACAGGCCGGGTCCTCTTTCGAGATGGTGGGGTCATTTTCGAGGTGATGGCTCCATTTTTGGCACGTCAGGTCCAATTTTGAGACAGTGGGGTCGTTTTCGAGATGACAGCTCCATTTTCATCATGTCGGATCCAAGTTTGAGACAGCAGGGTGAAAAACGAGCAGGTGGGGACCATAAACAAGCCAGCTGGGCCAAAAACAAGTGCGTGAGGCTAAAACGAGTTGGCAAGGCCAAAAGTAAGTGGGCAGGGCCAAAAAAAAAGGGTAGTGACATAAACAAGTGGGTAGGACCAAGAACAAGTGGGTGGGACCAAAGCGAGCCAGCGGGGCCAAAAACGAGCAGGGTGGGGCCCAAAACGAACATGTGGGGTGTGGGTGAGCTGTTTTGGGGTGTGGTGCTGTTGCAGTGCATTGAGGGCGTGTACTATGGTTGTGGTTGAATGGCAGCAATGAATGCTAGCATTCAACGTTGAACATTGAACATTGAACTGACTCGACGCTGACAAAGATAGAAATATGAATATAAATTTTGGTGAAGTTATTATACATAATCTGTTATCTTAATGTTATAATACTAGCGAAGTAGTACTGTAGACCCATGAGAACTGCTGTGGTGCTGTGAACTAATGTAGATTGTTGTGGAAGAGGCCTTACCACTGTAGTGTGCTGTGCATGGTTAGCTGCATTTTTGTGGTTTGCTGATGTAGGGGAAAGGTAGGCCATGTTGGACTTTTTGGGTGTGACAGGGTCAGGTGGATGCATGTCGGGCATTGTCAATGTGAAGCAGTAGGGAAGGTAGGCCATTGGTGTGCTTCTCAAGCATGAGGGACACTTTTTGACAAAAACTATAATAGGGCAGTGATTGCCCAGACTCAGCCGCTGCCAAAGAGGGGCAAAGAACAACTGAGGAATCTGAAGTAAAAGCTAAGTATAAGTATGTAGCAGAGTGGGTGGAGAAGTGCTCACTAATGACAATCAGGGAAATAGGAACAGGAACAAGGGGGAGATAGAATTAAGCAGTGTAGGAAAGTGATGGAGCATCCCTGGAGGCTCAGGAGTGATGACAAGAAAGGAATGATGAGATGTGATGAAAGTCCATGCAAGTTCCACATGAGCAACTGCTAAAACTCCAAGTGGTTCTGCCTGGTGGTGGAGCAGAGGTACAAACCCTGACATTCCAGAAATGTGGAGTTGGTGTTCCAGTTCTGGAGTTCACTGTATTTTATCACTTTTCAGGTGTGACAAATGTGTTCAACACATTTTGTGCTTTTAGGCCTGACAGACACTGTTTGGACTTGATGAACACATTTTTGGCATCATGGAGGCATCATGTGGTTAGGTGTGACAGACATTGTTTGAATGTGATGGTCACATTTTGGGCATCATGGAGGTATTTGTTGAACATGTAGTTAATATTATATATTAGGTATATGGTTCACATGCTCATGTAGATACAAAGTCAGCAACCATGCTGAGTTTCAATTAAGACTCTTGACTTTCGACCACAACCATTGCTCTCAGCTCACTCAAATCATTAGTAGGTAAGCCAAGTACCTGCATAGTATACTAGCTTCAAACAGTATTGTGCATGGAGGCCATGCTGGTCAGGTGTGGCCTTTTGGGAGTCATGTATGCAGTTGGTCAGGTGTGGGCTTTTCAGCTGTGAGGGATGCTCTTTGAGTGATGTACATTTTTGGGGCATGACAGATCCATTTCAAATTAGTAGGGCACAGGTGGGTGGTGTTGGACTGCTTCAAGTCAGATGTGGGCTTTTGGGGCATGATACAACACTTTTCCAGCATGATGGATGCATTGATTGTGTTCATTCACCAATTGTGCATGGTCCCTCAATTGTCCTTCCACTTGATTGGCATGTCTCTGAATTTCTTTGATGGTAGTGGCCATGTTCCATTGTTGTGCTGCTGTGCTGTTGCTGCATGTTGCAGCAGCTAGTGTCATCCCATAAGTGTCTAATAGCAGATACATCACTGTGAGTAGGGGTGAACTGGGAACAGAATAAAAACCCACCTGTGTAGCCCCACCACAACATTGTGGTGTGGCCATAGCTGGCATGTGTCACCCTGTAGTGGCTACACCATGTTGCCACTGTGCATGGATGTCCTGTAGTGGGTACATCACAATGTCCTTGCATGTTACAGTTTGTGATGTTGGTGGCTGTCATCATTGTGAAAAAAGGGGGGTAATATTTGAATAAAAGCTCACTGTTGCGAACAACACCACAACACTACAGTGTGGCTGGCTTGTGCTGTCCCATTGTGACCTCTGTGTTGTGTCACTAGTAGGCTGCCTCATCATTGAATTCCTGTAGGCATGGGGTATTATTGGCTGTCACTGTTACGATATATTGGACAACCCCTATCTTTTCTTTTCTTTGATCACATGACCATTTCTTTATCTATTTCCTTTCTTGGTAATTGTCCAACAAGTCTCTTGGCTGTGTTCCTTCTATGATGTTCTTTCCCTTTCCTTCCAATAGCCTTTATCTCTCGTCTTGGTCCATGCACATTTCTACACTGTATATAAACCTTGTACTTTGCTTGGATACAACCCAAGCTAGATCTATGCAATACATTGCTTAACCAGCAATACCTTGATCCTCTGAGCTACACTTCACTTGATTGGCCTATAGTCTGCCAGTAAAGACTTCTGATACTAGATCTAGTTCAACTAACCTTGTTGAACTTGTTGGTGTTATTGCTGCAAGCTCTTAGGATCTCACCAGCATAACAAAAGATCTAGCTTTCTCCTCCGATACTGCTATCTAGCAGCCTATCCCTTGATACTCGATCCTACCCGGACGAGTGATACTTGATCTTGCTCATGCAAGTGACACTTGATCCCACCAGACAAGTGATATCTTGATACCTGATTCTGCCTTTGTGCAGTGAAACTTGACAAGACATGGTCTCCATTTGGTCCCACGAACAACGAACCTTCCTCCTCTAGGAGAGAAGCTACCAGATGACAAAATACAGTGAACTCCGGAACCGGAACACCAACTCC
>KN826039.1:0-10953 GCA_000827395.1 Paxillus rubicundulus Ve08.2h10
TTCGGATTCCTCAGTTGTTCTTTGCCCCTCTTTGGCAGCGGCTGAGGTGAGTTTACTTTATACCTATTTACTACTCCTAGCTAATCCCTAGTAGTCTGGGCAATCACTGACCTATTATAGGTGAATATAGTCGTTCTTTGCCCCTCTTTGGCAGCGGCTGAGTCTGGGCAATCACTGCCCTATTATAGTTTTTGTCAAAAGCTCACAGGCTTCTGCACTTCTTCGTTGTCTTCGTGGTGACACCTTGTTCAAGGGGCTCCATTGAGGCTGCTCTCTTCATGCGTAAACGGTAATGCAAAAGGTCTCGTGGTAAGTTGGGGTTCCGGTTTTCCTTGCTTATCATGAGGCGTGCCATCGGAATGCAAGTGCAAGACCTGTATAAAATGATAAACTTGAGTAGAAAAAGAAAAAGAAAATACCGTGTACTGAGGTGATATGTTGGCAGTGAGATCCTGTGTGTGTGTGGCAACAGTGTCCGGCAAGTCTTCCTCCTTGACAGTGAGCACTGTCTCTCCTTCAATAGTCTCTGGCAAGTCTTCCTCCTTCACGGTGAGTGCTGTCACACCAGTCGGCTCATGTTTGACTTCAGTTCCTTCGAGGTTTCTGTCAGGACTGCTAGTGCTGATGGGTAGTATGATCTGTCGAATAAACTCCAATATTTAGATGGTAGTAGACGTACCTAGTCTCCCTGAGTCTATTGATAGCCTCTGCTGGGCTGCAAGCATCGGCAAGTCGAAAAACCACAGTCTAAGGTGTGAATCAGCCAATATATATGATCTGGAGCAGCTGAAATGTTTACATTTGTTCCCAGAGTGACAACTCGTATGGAGAAAGAGTAAGTGTTCCAATTGGGGATGACCCCATCGACTTCAAGAAATATAGTATCTTCCAGCATGGTGATTGCATTCGATTTGTGGATTGGGATATAGGTACGAGCTGGGAACGACATGGATAGTATAGTGAGCAGGTGAGTTGTGTAGCAGGAAGCTGGCCCAGGGGTATGGATCAAATGCTTGTCGGGACATACCGGCTGGGTTTGTAAATGATGTAAATCTCCCCAAGTCCCTTTTCACTCTTCCCCTCATCATAATCAATCACACCATCACAAAATCACTCAGTGATGCGAACACTTGTCAACAGAAATTATAGCCTTCCTGCACCAGCCTCTTCATCTTCATCACCGAGGCTGTCTGATTACATTTCCCCTCCCCCTGAGATGGATCCCTTCTCCTCAATCGGACCCCCATATACACAATGCCCTGCCCAAGCCAGTTTCTATCAGGTGACAACTGATTTTTCACTTACAATCACATGGTCTATTTGAATCTGTATTTTATTCGTTTTGGAGCACATATATGCACAATTCCCAACGTCTTGAGGAACGCTGCCACAGCTTAGAGCTCCAGGTAGTCAGCTTGAGAGCCGAATGTGACACATTGAAGTATGTATACACTAGATTACATCTGATACTCTGACCCTTTTCCAGCGCTCTCTGCCGTGAATTCTCTGCCTCGTCCCAGCATCGCCTGAGCCCTATGGATGTCTCCATTGATCCACTCCTCATTTCTACCTCAAATATTGAAATGAAGAAGGCCACCCCCGAGACTCATCCTGACATCAAATTCTGGAACCGGGCTGACTGGGCCAAGTGGTCAGAAAGGCCTGAAAATCAGGTCAAGGCTAATCGTGGCAGAGAACCACACCTTGAGGGCAAACATGGTGAATATATTAACACTAGGAAGGTCAAAGCAATCTGAGCATCTATGTGCGATGCATGGAATGAATTGGCTCACCATGGGCTCTCGCCTCTTACTTGGGGATGGGCCACTGCCACTGCATGCAAGTTGTTTCACAACCTCCTGGAAAGTGACTGGCCAATCTTCAAACTCTGCAATGATGGCTGGAAGCTCAAACACATCGCCATTAAGTCATATCCTGGATGGAAGCGGTCTCACATCGGCAACGACAAGAAAAAAGCAAACCAAGGTGAGGACAATGAGGATGATAGTGAGGAGAGTGATAGCAGGGATGAGAGCAACGATGAAGACGAGAACAACAACGGTGGCAGCAGCAGCTCAAAAAGCAAGAAATGCAAACGATCAAAGGTCAAGACAGAGGTCGTTGTGAAGAAAAGGAGAGCCAATATAGAGGTGCACATGAAGAAAATGAAAAGGAAAAAAGGTACGTACCAGTTTTTGAGTTTCTTGGTCAACCATTGCCACTGACTATGCTCTTGAGTCACGGAAGAAGTTGCAGGCCCAGGGCACAACTCCAATAATTCAGGAACTCCAATACTAGTCCCGGATTCAACAGTTGCAACCCCAACCTGGACCAGACTCGAAGTCAACTCTCCGATAAACAATGACTTGGACACACCAATGCTTCAACCAGCGAGCAACACCACTGGGACCCAGACAATACCTCCGAGCACTGACAAGACCAATGCCTTCGCAAGCACAAACAATGCAAGAGACCCCAGACCCGCTAACACTTTCACAGAGCTTGGACCAAGTGATAAGGAGAACATAGACCCTGCAGAGGCAAACAATTGAAAGAGCAAGAAGACCGTCAAGTTAATCATCAAGAACCCACTGTAAGGACTGAAAAATTTGTTCTTCTCGCTACTAATGCTATGTTTCTATAGCTCTATGTCATCACTTGCCTCTTCCAACGTCAACGTCCCTCCACTCCCCCCCCCTTGCAGCTAAGGCACCAGACTCGGACCTTGCAACTGAGACACAAGAACAACGACAGGACCAAGTTCTGAAAGCTGCTAGCAAGAAACTGAAGGGAAAGATGTGAGTCCCTGCAGAGCAATGCGGACAGTAGTAGATCCCCAACTTCCTCTATACTGTGCTCTACTGACTACATTAATTTGAGTAGAAATCTCTGTGGTTGACGTTGGCTCAAACAAGTCAACAACGTTGGAACTAAGGATGAGTTCAAGGCTTATTGGTGGGGAACGCTCTCACTACAGCAGCGACAGGTAGGTCATTCAAATTACAGGGTCACTTAGCTTCTGGCTCACGAGATAGCAGGTGTACAACAATGAAGCCAAACAATTCGTGAGTATTCCACGCTATCACCAAGCCACGCATGCTGACATTATGTATAGCCCAGCAAAAAAGCTTGGTCGGATAAGACCATTGCAGATGGGACCTTACATTAACATGGTGGCCTTTCTCCTGGCACACACCTCACTCCTCTCGCCACCTCATCCGTCCCTCATGCTCACTCTCATCCGCTCCAAGCCCATTTCTATGCACTGGCCTCATGGCCATGCTTTTTCACAGTACTCCGAGTCCTCAAGTACCCAATGCCTTCTCTCTCACACTTGCTTTCATTTGTTTCAAATTCATTCACATCGGAGCTATATACTAACCTCATTTTCTTGCAGTGTCTTTCAAACATGTCATCCCCTTCTCCCATGCCCACTCTTGTTTGCTTCAAGCCCATTTCCATCCACCAGCCTACCTTCAAGCCCCCTATCCCTCTCGCACTCGTTCTCATTCACTCCAAGTCTGCCCGTTTCCAGCATGTTTTGTACCCGTTTTCGATTTCCGGAGCGATACCGTGCATTTCACTAGTATACTGTAGATTGCGATACCAACATACCTAATCATATCTGAGCATAGCACAATAAAGCATTTTCCTGCATTTCTGAGCAGATCCCGTGAGCTAGATGATCAACATGAGAGAACATATGCATGCATATGCGGGCATTTTTGGCAGCTGGTCGAGAGGCCTGTCTCCATGTGCGTGAATATGTTTTCAGCGAAAAAAAATCATAGTAGGGCACACCAAAGCATGCCCCATATGATGGAAAATGTGATAATTGTCTCAGTTTCTGCGCCTATCTGATCATCTATGCTTTTTTCGTGATCATATAGAATTCTGTAAATCTACATATCACAACATACACGAACCGACCCGGGCATAGTCAACTTTCACAGGGGTTCAATGTTCAACACCCCAGCAACACTGGCGCACACACACAAGACTCATAGCTACCACGGATCACATCCGACATGTCTGCCTACAACGACGGACAATGACGACACAATGCTCGCCAACCACTCCGCGTAGAGCAAGATCAGTGTGTCACAGCACGCACAGGGAAAGGAGACGAGGTGAAGAGAGGACACAGTGATGGTGGCATAGTGTAGCGGCAAACCCAAGTCATACCGTATGGTATTATAATTTGCATAGTTCAGAATTAAACTATCTCATCACAGGAGGCTCTTGAGAGGCGGCATGGACTCATCAACGTCTTCAAGGGCTCATGAGAAGGCTTGGGCAAGGGTTTTCAGGGAAGCGTACCTATGAACAGCTGCCTGTACACGCCCGGATGGTTGGCCTGTTAGGTCAGTTTCCCCCTACCAAAAAAAACAGCCTGAAGGGCTACTATAGGTCTCGAGAAGGTGGCAAAGACTTATTGTCTTTTTCGGCCGAGTTGGCCACATGGGAATTTATGAGTCAAAACATGCTCCCATCTTCTCTCTGTCATAGCACCTCAATGCCTCACTGGAATTCAATGCTGATAGTACTAGTCGACTAGGAACAGCCTACAGATTGCATTCTGGACTGACTGGAAGAAAAAAGAATAGTTTTCAAAAATCTGGAATTTCATGGTACCAGGATTCTCTGCCAATGTCAGTATCTTGTCTTTCTCTGCATATTATGCTTGATTCTGCATTCCAGGCATGCTGTGAGGACATCAGATCTCGACTGAGATGCAATGGGCTGTTATATGCCTCTCAAAATTGCTTGATTTCGAGAAAACTGCTATGGCACTTGATCTGTCCAGCTGATCTGTCAGATGCATCATTTCATACTTCAATGCCCATGGAACAGTACCAAATCTAGGGGAGAATGTGGTTCCAAAGGAACGACAAGGGAATTGACATCTACATGATGTTGATGTTGAGGTATGATCATATCTTGTATTGCTGTCATGTGATGTGCTGATCTATGTGTCATTACAATTCTTGCTAGGTACAATTACAAAGACACATGATCTTTACTTGGACAAACTTCAAGAGATGCTTGCTGTATCATGTGGCCGTATGGTTTTGCATGCTATGATCTGGTGCACACTTTGTAGAGTGGGCTTTACCATGAAGAAAGTAGGTATTTATTTTCCTCTCGATCTTCTCTTTCTTATTTGTTTCAGGTCACATGTGTTGCTGTAGAACAATCAGCCCAGAAACGACTAGAGTACCTCACAAGGATTGGTCAGTATGGTCCACAACAACTTGTCTTTGTGGGCAAGAGCTCCTTTGATCATCACGCAATATACTGCGGTCATGCCTGGTCTATCTGAGGAACCAAAGCACAATGCAAAGTGTTCTTTGTTTGTGGTCAACAGTATAGTACTCCCAACTCATTGCTTTATTTGATCATTGCTGATGTTTATTTAGCTATTCTGTTCTCCCTGCACTCTCTCTCAATGGTGGTATCATCCACTGCGAAATTGTTGAGGGATCATTTTGTACAGAAACATTCTCATAGTTTATCAAGGGTTTGCTTGATGAAATGCAACCTTATCCTGCCCCAAATTCAGTCATCATCATGGACAATTGCCAAATCCACAAGCATCCTGACATTCAGGAAATGGTTGAATCCAGGTATGTTTTTTTTTCATCTGATTTACTGCTGTTGAAAGCATATGACATATACACATCTAGAGGGGTGCAGTGTGAATTCCTACCACCATACTCCCCCAATTTCAATCTGATTGAACTGGCATTTTCTGCAATGAAGTATCATCTTTGCTGCAATGGTGCTTATACTTGCATGGCTATGACAGAGCTTACAGAAGATGAGGTACATGCAACGCTCCTTAGGGCTCTCTATATAATTACTCCCCAGGATTCATTTGGGTGGTTCAGGCATTGTGGATACATATAGATACTCTGTTGTAGTGCTTACTAGTAATGTCCAATTGCATGATATCTGTTTGATTATATCACAATGAGGGTGACTATGTATGCTACTGCAGTGACATGTGCAATCATGACACATAAACCACACTGCCTGGATCTCTGTTCAGCAAAGCCCACAAGGATGAAGGAAAAAATAGGTTCACATGAATTTGGAAATCATGTGACACCAAAATAAAAAATTTGACAAGTCCCTTGTCACTAGAAAATGGAAGTCCTTGCTACATTTCATTGGCCTGATATCAATAGTAGTATTTGAAACAATAATTTCCACACATTTTATACCATAAATAAATTGTATGCATTTTTGGTGGATAATTATCTGTAAGTTGTATCCTAAGAAAAAACATGAAAGATATTCTTTGATGTGCTGCTGGACACTACTGGATTATCTGTAGGCAACTGTGGCGAGCTGTAGCAACCATGGGAATCTGGAGTGCACTGTGGTGCAGCTGTGGCTCTGTGTGCTCGGCTATTGAAAAAGGTTGGTTTGCTGATGTATCCAGGGACTCAAGGGGGGAGTGGATACTTCCATCCACCTATTGCTCAGCCTGCCAATGTGGCCAATGCCAACATGCCAGCAGCACCTGCCAACCTTCATTCATCCTCTAGTGCACCCAATTCCAGCCATTCCACATCTCCTGCTTTCTCTAACACAACAACTCATGCTGACTCAATGTCTCTATTATTGATTGATGACATACCCAGCATGTCCACTTGGCTCAATTCACATAATGATCACAAGGAGTGGGGTAAATATGGGATCAGGTTCATTCAGTTTTCCAGTATTTTTGAATGGGAAGGTTTCCTTCGCCTCTCGCAGCTGTCTGGTGAATTCATATCGCAGAATGAGCTTCAGGAGATGCTCAGGGTTCCCCATGGTCCTGCTCTCCTTATCATGCAGTATGCAAAGCAAGACTTATGAAAGTTGGCATTGGAAGTGATCAGAGACATTCCTGCTTTATGATTAGAGTATTCATTGTTCGTTTCTGCACCAATATATGTTGATTTTCCGCCCCACTGATCTAACAATGGTCTCCCACTGGAAATGTCAGCAGTGTAAAATTCTGGAATTTCAAAAACTCATATTTTTGTATCCGGACTTCACGGATTGTATTCTACATGATCATCGGAGCTCAATGCTCATTTTTTTTGTGAATTCCGTGCAGTGCTTGGCATGCTATGGTCAAGCAAAGTTGGCAGGTGGATTTGAGGTGAAAATTCCCACATGGCCAACTCAGCCAAGTTTGTAGTCCCCTGTTACCTGTCAGAAGCATTATGGTGTGTTGTTCCTGTGTCACCAAGAAAGTCCAAACACCCTTTTGGGTATCACAGTGTCAGTCCCCCGAAAACTGCTTCTCATTATGGGACAGAGCCTTAAACAATTATGTTCTGACAAAGTGTCTTTTCACTATAAAGACCTTGCCTATTTTTCTTGTCGCCTTCCATTTATCCCCCGTTGTTTGTTCCCCTCCTGCTTGTACATCAATTTCTCCCCAATCTCCCTTTATAGGTGCATACCGTTCATGTACCCCTCATTCAATCTCCACATACTCTTTGCATGTTTGTGCCCCTTTTGCTCGTTCTCCATGCTCCCTTCTGTTGTTCTTTGTGCTTCCTTGACTTCTTGGCTCGTCTCATGAACCACTTTATCTTCAAAATAATGGTATGTCCCCCTGAACATTTCACATCTTGTTATAACTTTGTTGTACTCTAATCTAATGTGATCTTGTCTATTGTTAGTCACCAAGTGTGCCAGCCAGCTTGCTGTATCCTGAGAGTCTGACTATGTTGGTATTAGTGAGAGTTTGGATGTTTGTGGTAGGAGTATGTGTGGCGAATGACTGGTGATTTGTGGTGCTGATCCTTGGTGTTAAAGGTGTTGCTAAGGTATAACTTGAGTACCATTGGCAGGTTGGGGCATGTGTTGAGATTGATGTCAGAAAGTCGATAGCCCCAGCTAAGCTACTGTAAGTGTTGTGTATGTATCTGGCTGACGCTGTGGTTGCAGGAGGGTTATGACTGAGAGAACCAGTAGTTCCGAGAGAGGTCAAAGACATGATAACTTGTTGTATGTTGGTGTCTTGTGAATGCAGGTAGGGAATTGCAGCTTCAAAGGATGTGCTGCTGTTGACTTGTTCATAGGGTGATGATGTGTCAGGAGAGTCGTACTCATCATGTTCATGGATAATAGGCAGCTGGGTGCCAGATGATACTGTATGGCTTGTCTTTTCCTGACTCTTCCACTACATGAGTGCTGAATAAAGTATGAGCTTTGCAAATGACAATGAGCATCTGAACAACTTCACTGACCAAGTCATGATACAGCATGTGAGGCACGTCAGGTGTGAGTAGATCCTCTATCATGAGTATTAATACCATGTGTTTGATGGATGTCAATGCTGCTAGCAGCACGCTCATCATAGTCATAGTCTCGACCCTGCATGACACCTCCAAGTAAGGTAAGATGAACACTGTCATGATTGATACTACAATGTGCTTGCTCATTGCCATTAGTTGTTGTTGGACAAGCTTTCCAGAAGTCAGCTGGCATGAGGCTCTTTGGAAAGTATAGAGCTAGTAGTGCAAACTTCATCCCCTCTATCTTGTCCTTGAGCCAAGCTAACTGAATATTAGATTTGTTGGTATGTTGAACAGAAATACAATACCTTTAGCTTTCTTTCCACCAGCTTGAATGATCCTGAGAGTCTGTTCGAGATCAGGATGAGGTTCAAAAGATGACAGGCTGAGCATAGGATTGTATACTCAAGGTGTTATGCTAGCTTGTAGTTTGAGAGCATTACGCCGAAAATGATCATATGGGTTCAAATCATCAAGGCAACAGTGAGGCTCATATTTACATGGTATGCAATTTCCACGACAGAGATGAACACAAACCATCCCAAGACCTAGTATAGCGTTAGTATCATCTAAAACCTGAATGGACTATGTACTCACCCAAACCTTGGCCTTTATGACCATCTGCAACCACTGACTCAAAGCCTACCCCATCAATATGATGAAATGTGATGGCAGTGCCGGTATTGGCTTCAGTAATCTCGAAGATATGACAGAACAGGATGAAATGTACATCAGCAGACTGCAATGTGATGAATGCCCTAGTGCTAACAACAGCTGGAAAACTGAATCATGAAAAGTAAAGTATGAGGCTTGCACACTTACATCTCATATGTTGGTTGTCCCAGGCCTTGACTTCAAATTCTTGCCATCCATGTATCCGCTTGAACGATGTGTCAATCGAGATTCATGCTGCTTGAGTAAGACAAAGGGACATTGTCAGTGACATGCAAATGATCAGTCGAAATTCAGCACTATTGGATGGGGTCTGTGTTTCCGTACATTGAACATAATAAGAAGGCTGGTTGGTGTCATTACTAACAAGTAGCTTGACAGCTATGAAATGTAAGCCAATGACTTGATCAAATATAATAACGGGACAATGTACCATCATAATCAGTACCATTTGGGAACTTGTGAAGTCGAACAGTATTGATAAGATGACGTATGTGATCAAGATTTGCAAGAGAAGGGTGCAAATCTGACAAACTTGGTGTTTGATCTGAGTCCCACCCCAGCTCTTTCCATAATCCTTGTATGAAACCTGAGTCAAGCATGACATGGCGTGGTGTGACATCTGTGAGCTGCCAACGCATGTCATGCAGCAACTCACTGAAGACAGTGACAAGGGAAGGTGGTGTTGCAATGGGAGCTGGCGGAGGATGTGAGTGTGTGTTGTGACAAATGACAACAACGTGAGGGCATGCAGTGAGGTCTTGAGGGATGTAGATGTAAAATGTTGATGTGCACTTCATTTCTCAGGCTAGCGTTCCTTGGGCCAGTGTGTCATCTGCAAATCGATGCCAATGAGCTGTTAATTAATTATACATTTGTTAGGAAAAGTCTAAAAAGGTCAGAACACTGAGTGAAACACTTACAACAAAGCTGTTTCTGTTTTGATGGTGACACAACAAATGAGCATGGAACTAGCGGACCATATCCACATTCCCTTGCTGCACCCTCATGATTGGTGATGACACTCATGTTGTTCTCGAGGAGTGCATGTAAATAGTCAAGATTGTATTCCTGCAAGTTGCACAGGATCAAATGAGAGCGTCAAGCATATGTACGGTACTGGCAGCTACAATGGATTTAATACTATAGTGTGAGCATGCTAAACAATACTTACCAATTGAAATGGCAATTAAATCTGTCACGCTGCATGACAAGCTTACCCGCACATGTTCCATGGTTGTTGGATTGGCATCGTCGACTGTTGTGAAGATGGCCATTCCAAGCTGATACAACTGGCAGATGGTCAGGTGTGTTGTCAAAGTCTGTGTCAAAGTCCATGTCAGATTCTGGATCTGGTTGGGATGCATGGGTCAGAATTGGCTTCTGACACTGCAGTCATGGCACCAGATATGAGACCAGCATTGAATGAACAGCCATGCTCACTCAACGCACAGAAGAGTGCAAGAGTCTTTGTGAAGACCTCGGCTGTCACAGAGTCAACATATGAGAACAGCGACGGTGCAATGAGGTTGTGAACACTCAACCAGCTTGTATATGAGTGTTGCACATTGAGGGCAGTATCCAGTCATGCAGAGCATACTTTAAGTCCTTGACCTAGTTTAGATGAGTTAGTTCAATGTCATTGCAACACAAGATACCCACAGTATGCACAGGATGACTTCAGATGGTTGCAAGTGACTGGCCTGCCCAAATCATCATGTAAAAGACCACAGCGGCTGAGACGACCACCATTGCCACCCATCAAGTACTGAAAATTTGACTTTGGATTCTCAAAATTGACAAAATACAGTGAACTCCGGAACCGGAACACCAACTCTGCTTTTCCGGAACATCGGAGTTCATATCTCCGCTTTCCTGCAACCCCAGAGTTTGTACCTCCGCTTTCCCACGACCTTGGAGTTGCAGCGCCCACTCGGAATCCATGCGGACTTTCATCACATCTCATCATTCTCTACTC
>KN826040.1:0-10937 GCA_000827395.1 Paxillus rubicundulus Ve08.2h10
GGCCTGTCCATATGTATACCAACTAGCAAATTCATGTTTGACTTGGATCACTGCCGGGCCCGCCCATACTTTGACCAACACTGAATATACATTCGGCGGGCCCGTGACAGGCCTTCCGTATGCATCGTGAAATTGTCAGGGCGGGCCAGCCGTCTCTCGGAAAATATGACTACATGGGCTCGGATCTGTGACTGAGCAGCTGTGCTTTTCACTGTGCGTTGGGTCTGTGTCAGACTGCCCAGCGTGATGTGACAGTCACAGTTAGATTGAACTTGATCCCAAGGATCCTCGACATCCAATCCACGTCCATTGGCAACCACAAAAATGAGGTCAAATAAACGATGGAATGGAACATGTGCGTGAAAGCCAATGGCAAAAGTCCATTGACGGCACAATGGGTCAGGTGACTCAGGTCTCGTGCGTGAGTACGTGTACTGCATCCCTTAACTTCTTTGCGACTAACGCAGTCCTGTTCTCAAGCTGAAATATCACCCATTTTACGCCAGCAGGCTGGGCTCGTGTATGTGTACTTTGTCATTCAACGCACTTACTGACTGTTATTCAGGCCACAAGCTTTTTTTTCATGTATAACTTGTCAGCAACTATACCACAATTGACAAGCACATTGCGCCCCTGATGACCCAACAAGAGTATTAAGGTCAATCTTACAACCTCAGAGCTCATTAACTGTGGTTAATTACCTGTTACACAGGTTATTCCAAAGAACATACTTTGATCCTGTGCAGAAGTTCCGACTGGTGGTAAGCAAGGGTTGTGATGTGGTGCTTGGGACTGACGGTGTATTGCTAGCTATAAGGCCCATGGTGTTGCTCTCATCTCGTTTCATTACCAACTCATGCCTCCGAAATGTAGTTGTGCAAAGAAAAATACACAGCAAGTTTTGCTGAATGGGGTGCTGCAGACAACATTCACTGTTGAAGGTTTGTTTCTCGTTGCTGCTATCTACTACTTCTGATGATTACAGATTTTACGGATGCTATCGCCCAATGTGACACCCCCACATGGCCCAGTCATTCTACTGAATGCACCATGGTCACTGAGGTTCCTGATATTGATGCTCCTCATGCATCTCCAGCTTGCCGTCATGGTCATCAGCCTGCACCTTCTACTGAGATAGATGCTGCAATACACAAACATGGTCATAATCCTTGTACACCATCACAATCACCCACAAGGCCAAGGGTTGTATTGGCTTCTACTGTTGAATGCATTCAAGCTCATGCCATCCCTTCAACTCCTTGTCCAGCAGCATACCTGCAGCTGGACATCTACCCGCAGACCCCAGCACATACATTGCATCCTATTGACTCTTCAGCAACTCCAGTTGCCACCACCCCACATGCTGGGCCTCATGCTCAAGTACACTGTCATCCCTTTGTGATCTGATCCAGCCTGGCAGGTAACTCCAAGTGTGTCAAGGCCAATGATGTGTGGTCTTTCTTCACTGAAGAGGATGGCAAGCAGTGCTGCCTATTTTGCAAGTAAGTGTGTAGTTGATGTCTGTGCCTGTGCCTTACAAAATGTGCAGGCAACAACAAGCCATGTTGCAGGCCAAGCAGTCTTCAAGGTTTAGTTTAAAGACTGCTACTGGTGTCCTT
Organism: Paxillus rubicundulus Ve08.2h10; assembly: GCA_000827395.1. Lineage (NCBI taxonomy): Eukaryota > Fungi > Basidiomycota > Agaricomycetes > Boletales > Paxillaceae > Paxillus > Paxillus rubicundulus. Next base: position 1,620 of record KN826040.1, read on the forward strand.
CACTGTCATCTGTATGAAGTACATGGTGATGCTTGGATTGCTGGTTGTGATCAGCTCTGTATTACCATTACTGTGAAGGAGGCACAGAAGGCAGTGACGGAATATTGAAGCTGTCATAGTCAATGAAACACTTTCACTGACAGCAGTGAGGCACTACGTACTCCTTTCTCCAATGAAGCATTTGTCAATGCAATTGTTGACTTCATCATATCAGAAGATCTAGTGAGTGTTTGTAGGTGGGCACTGAATACTAAACTCATGCTACTGTTTAAAGTTGTTGAATGTCATTGAGAGTCCCAAACTTCGTGCTCTTTTTCTTATGTTGTGAAGTGAGTTACAGGAAAAAAAATCCCTCACCACACGACTATTCGCACATGGGTTATGGAGATCTTTGAGGAGTACCTTGATCAGCTAGCAGATGCAATGCAAGTATGTCACCCTTGTACTGTGTTCACATACATTTCTCAATCTGGAACTAGGGCTCACTTGGCAAGATCTCGTTTGCAACCGACGTCTGGTCAGACATGAACCTGGTTCCATTCATGGTGGTTACTGCTCATTGGATTCAAGCTGTCTCCTCTGAGAACTCGAATGGAGCTGAGCATGTGTTGAAGCTTCATGCTGATCTCATTGGTTTTCATCAAATCCCCAGATGGCATGATGGCGAGCATCTTGCTGCAACATTTTTGTATCTTCTTGACTGGCTTGAGATCACAATAAAGGTAATTTGATATATTCATGACATTTGAATAATATTCTCACTACCACAAAGATTGGGTGGGTTATGCTCAACAACACCTCCAACAATGATACACTGCTCTTATATCTTGAAACCGAGCTTCAACAGAGAGGGATATCATTTGACCGAGTGAAGCAACATATTTGGTATGACAATTCAATTCAAAAATATTATTTGTTTCAACTTTACCACTTAGTTGTTTCCCTCATATCATCAACTTGGCCTGCAAAGCAGTCCTGAAGGCTATGACCAATCTCGACTTCACAAAGGATGATGTTGAGGACTATGTACCTGATACTCTGCAACCTCGTACATTATTTGATGCTGTTGAGCATGATCCAATCGCAATTGTTCAATCTCTTGTTCGTGGTGTAAGTCATTCTTTGAAGTAAAAAATCCCACTACTGCTCACAATCACTTGTGTTACTGTAGATCAGTGCTTCCTCTCTTTGGCGACAATACTTCTCTGCCATTCTCAAAGCTCTGGAGAAAAAAGATCTTCAACTACTATGAGATGTTGATATCAGGTGGTCCTTAACACTATTGATGATAGAGCAAGCAATCATTTTAAGAGAAGTATGGTACATATACAATATACTCAGCAAGCACTGACCAATCTATCCTTAGCCTATCAAGAGGTTTCTTGCTAGCAATGACTTTCCCGAGCTTCGCAAGCTTAGCCTCAGTGCTTTGGAGTGGGATGCTCTCAAAGTCTTTTGAAAGATATTGGTGGTATGTGCCCTGTCACTATGTGAATGCATTAATTTCACATGATTTGCAGGTTCCGCATGCATTCCAACAGCACCTATCGTCTGAGAAGACCCCAACACTCTGCTATGCAATTCCATCTTTCTGAGTGATGATGATGGCATGGGACACTCAAGTTGACGAGAGCCCTGACTTGAAGCCTATTATTGAGTCTGGTCTCAATAAGCTCTCTTCATACAAAACTCATATGGACTCTGTTCCTGCATGTGTTCTTGCCATGGTAAGTATGTTTTTTTCTGCCTCATATGATGTTGACAGTCTCATACTAGGTGATCAACCCAGCTGTCAAGTTGGATTGGTACAGTGAGCACGCACTGGAAAAAGTGCAGTCAATAAAGGCACTCTTCATTAAGGAGGTTTGTTTTAACCATTACTGCCACAGTTATGGGTTGAACTAATGCGTAGCTGATAGCTGTGCCCATATTTTGGCTCCAGCCCCCAGGCTCCTGCCACTCCATGGACTCCATTACCACCAATTGATGATAACCATTGGGCAGATGATGTCCTTGTTTTTTTGCAGATCACATCAACGAGTAGGACAGTGCACTCTAGAGGCCAAAGTTGATGCATGTCTCCTTGACATGCAGGTTGGCTCCAATCCACTGGTTTACTGGCAGGTTCGTGATTGTTCCAAGGTCTCAAATCTCAACACTTAGAAACTTATTTATTTATTGCAGGAGAACTGGGAGCATTATCCTACCATCTTTGTCCTTGCAGTGGATATCCTTCCAATTCAAGATTCAGCAGTGCCATGCGAGCATGTGTTTTCCTCTGGTAAAGAAACCATGTCAATACGTTGGAATCAGATCAGGCATGAGCTTATGGAGGCATTACAAATGCTAAAGTTCTCATCAAGGCAGGGACCTGGGCTCAATTTTACAGCTGGAACTTCTCATTCTGCTGAGCTAAAGGAGATGGAAACCTTTGCCATTGAGCAGGGAAAGGTTCCTGAAGATATATCTTTGTTTTTGGCTACTTTACTGGAGGAGCAGCAGTAATTAGTTTATTATTACTTCCTTTTTGGATGACAAGCCCCTGGCTCACTGCAAGCTGAGCTGAACCAATGAAAATTCCTTGCAAGCCACAGCTTGTGCTAAAGGGCCTAAGCTGTTGGCTCACTAAGCCATATGAAACTGAGTCGAGCTGAGCCAAGCCAAGCCGTGGCAACACTAATGCAGGGTTTGTAATTGACAGACTCAGCACATGCAGACACATTAGGGGTTCAAGCGAAATAATGACTTATTTTTGCATTTCCCCTTGCTGCCTTGTGAATTTCTTTCTTGCACATGTAAATCAAGGTCTAGCACCACTGTACACAAGCATTGCCCTTAGTGCTTTTGATGGCTTTGTCACTCTGGAAAATGTTTCCTGGGTTGTGTCAGATACCATGTCATGCCAGTCAACTCCATTCCTCTGGAGCCTACTCTGGCTCAACTCCACTTTCCTGCCTATACCAAATACACTTTTCTGCCTATATGCAACTCTGCTTTTCTGCTTATCCAAGTCTGCTTTTCCACTTATCTCTCTTACCCCTGATTTCCATACCTTTTTCCTCATCCTTCATATTTTGACAGACATCTGACATATCTAATAGCTCCACCTTCTGATTCATTCCATTCTGACTCACTCTGACTCCTCTTGACTTGTTCCATATCTTTCCAATGACTTCAACCCACATTCTATTCCACTCTGGTACCACATAATGCAGTCATGTTATCATGATAGAGACAGCTGGCCGGCCATGACAATTTCACGATAGACATGGAGGGCCCATGATGGGCCTGCCAAATGTATACTGAGGGGTGGTGAAAGTATGGGTGGGCCTGGCAGTGATTCAAGTGAAATTTGGCATACATATGGATGGGCCCATGTGAAATTACATAGCCAAATGCTGGAACATATGGGTGGGCCTGTGGGTATTGTATTTAGTTGCAATAGTCTACAACCTACAGGCAGGTTTGCATAAGCTTTCAGGCAGGGATTGTGTAGCATGTGTGTGTTCAAGCCAGAAGCTTGTAGGAGTGCTATTGCACTGATTGGGTCGACTCAGGGAGCTAAGCTGGGGACTGGAGTCCACTGTGAGTAACCAAAGACTAACTACAGGGGACTCTGAGGACTATGGGCGACCTAATGTAAACAAATGTAAACATATGAAGTAAACTGCAAAGTAGAAGTTACAAGTCATTGCTCTGCTTGGGCAGAGCAATGGGAACAAGTGGAAATGCTTAACTGAGTTGGTATCTAGTGTAAGTTGAGGTGTAGAATTTAATGGAATAGGTTAGAAGTGAAAGGAAGCGCTTGTGAGCGCTGTATGAACAAGATAAAGTGTAAAATGGGCACAGAGTGTAAAATCACCACAAGTAACAACATGTCCAGCTTCAACGATGTGGCAAGCATAGAGCAGCTTCCTGTACAGCTTCGGTACTTCTTCTAGGATATGTACCCGCTTTAACTCCCATCTGACAATTGCCTCCAGGTACTTCTGATGTTTGAGTTCAGAGAGGCAGACAATGTGCTCATCCAGGTCCCAGATGAACCCGATGAAAAGTGGCTTCAATGAAAAAGGTACATCCTTTGAGGCTTGCCATGGGATACCCAGGGTCCTTGAGACCTGATCAATGTCACTCAGGTTATAGGTGAAGTCTGTGTCTTCGATGGGATGTGGAGACTCAGCTGAGAGGTCTTGTATGACATAATGTAGTGTTCGGGTACCATAGGATACAGACAGCCGAGGTTGACAAAACCTGTACCAGACAGGCCAGCTGATTGTTGGTCAACTACAGCCTGTAGTTGTGGGGTATGAGTGGGCTGTTGCTTGTGGTGATTTCATGCTCTGTGCCCATGTTACACTTTACCTTGTTCATACAGCACTAACAAGCACTTCCTTTCACTTCTAACCTATCCTCTTCAATTCTACAACTTAACTTACCTTAGACACGAACTCAATTGAGCATTTCAGCTTGTTCCCATTACTCTGCCCAAGCAGCAGAGCAATGACTTGTGATTTCTACTTTGCAGTTTACTTCATCTGTTTACATTTGTTTACATTAGGTCGCCCATAGTCCTCAGAGTCCACTGTAGTTAGTCTTTGGTTACTCACAGTGGACTCCAGTCCCCAGCTTATTTCAGCTGCCTGAGTCGACCTAATTAGTGAAATAGCACTCCTACAAGCTCCTGGCTTGAACACATGGAGCCAAGGCCAGAGACCAAGAGATGATAGCCAAGTATCAATGGGCAGTGAACAAGGTGATGGGAGGACTGACCCAGGAGGAGATGAAGGAGGCAGAGAGACTTGCTGAAGAGTGGAGGCAAGCAAATCCTCCAGCCAAGGTGCAAGCCAAGTGTTAAGATTCTAATTCCTCCAGGCTGTCCAGAGTTGTCGGAGGCGGAGCGGACATTGGCTTCAACTTATGTGTTGCGCCCTTGTCCGAGTTCAGTCTGATATTTACTAAGGGCAGAGATGAGGAGCGGAGGAGCGGCATGACGGTGGTATGGAGTAGTAAGGCGAGTTGTCGGAGGTCAGAGGTTGGAGGGTCAGAGTGATGACAAGAAGGCTAGCTCCAAGTGTCGAGCGAGGGACTTAAGTTTGGACAGAGAGGAGGAGTGATCAAAGTCGATATTCAAACTGAGGAATACAGAATACAAGAGGGGTTTATATACTATGGGGACAAGTAAACACGGAGGGCACCAGAGTGCCGGAGTGAAGCAGGATGTGAGTCAGAGATGTCAAAGAGATAGGATTAAGTCGGGAAATGTCAGAAATCGAATTATTCGGAAGGTGGAAACATTAGATATGTCAAATGTCTGTCAAAGATGTGAATGATAAGGAATCAAGGCACAGGAACGGGAATGTTAAGGAGAAGGCGGAAATGCAGAGAAACGGAGAAACAAAGAAACCGGAGAAATGGAGAAATGGAAGGCGGAGAAATGGAGAAATGGAAGGTGGAGAAATGGAGAAACGGAAGGCAGAGAAACGGAGAAACGGAAGGCGGAGAAAGTGGACTTGGTCCGGAGTGGGCTCCGGAGAAGCGGAGTTGACTTGCGCGGCACAGAATGTGACACCAAGCAAGCATCATGAATGTTTGAAATGTGACTGGATACTGACATGTGTGTATAGGACTGCTTCACAGAAGGGGGAGAAGTATCTGAGGGAGTTTGCAAAGAAAATGTGGAGGCAGTATGGAATGAGGGTGGCAGTCCTGACAGCATGGAAATATTGATCAGGGCAGACCATGACCACCCAGTGAGTGACAGGCACCAGAACCAGAAACCTGATGGCATGGGAATGGCTGACCTCTGAATAGATATGACATCAATGATCAGATAGAAGCTGGAGAGGCTTTCAATGGGTGGGAGGGTGCTCATCAAAGATGGATGGAGTATGCAAAGAAGGCTCTAGGGGACTTGGCTTCTGATGACAAGGAATGTCCAATGGACACTGACAGCAACTTGGATTCTGTCCCTGTGGAACAGAAGAAGAAAGCCAAGAAAGGGAAGAAAGCCAAGGTTGATGTAGTGTTGATTGTCAGTCATATAGGCAAGGCATGGATAGGGGACATCAAGGATGCAAGCTTGAAGGTGATGAAGCAGATGGTCTGAGGATTCATCACCTTCCACTATAGTAAGTGGATCAGCCCTGAGCCTGAGCATGACTCATTCAATTGATAGGATGGGCATCCAGGATGAAGGATGGTTCGGTGCCATGGATGCAAATATCCACCCAGAGATCTGACTATATCTCTGGGAAGTATCTTCCACAAGGGGCCAAGCTTCAGGAGCCTTCTAAGCTCCAGAAGAAAGAAGTCATATCCTTGTTGGGATTCTGGAGGGATACACAAAAGTCAGACCCCACTTGCTTCAGGAAATGGAGGGATGCCACAGGAACCCTACAGGACCCTGTGGAATTTTATTCCAATGAAGAGGGAGCATGCTGAAGAAGGACAGCAGAAAAGGGGAAGAGAAAGGCAGCACAGGACCATGGGCTGACAGATACCGAAGCATTTGAGGAAGATCAGGGTGGTCTGACTGAGGAAGAAGAGCCTGATAATGTTGGTGGACAGCCAAGTGCCTGGTTGAAGTATCATGGTGGGTGAATGTGGACTTGAAATGTTGGATATATTATTAAATCAAGTCAGGCATGGGCAAGCAAGCCAGAGGTAGGGGACTCAATGACGAAGGGAGTGAGGAGGAAGAAGCCAATGGCCAAAGGCAGACCTGGTCAGAACTGGTCAGCAACCCCAAGGATGTCAGTAAGCAGCAGGCCAGAAAGAAGGTCCCAGAAAGGACATCTGATGGTGAAGATGGCCAAAGTGAGTGAGAAAGGCAATTGTGAGGGGGGTTTGACTGACTTGGTATTTGTAGAAGCACAGAACCAGATTGCAATTCCAAGGCCTGGTAGGTCTTGTCAGGACAGCTCCACACACCCCAAGAGCAGGCAGGCAGAATCTGAGGGATCCATGGTCAATTCTGATATGACTGGAATGTTGAAACCCAGGACTGAAGATAGACAGACTGGTCAAGGCAAAAGGAAGGTGGCCGGGGACAAGCCCAGACCTAGCACAAAATCTGGCACCAAAGGCCAAGAGGCTGAAAGGGTACCCCAGGAAAGTCAGGAAAGGTCAGATAATGGTAGGCTGGTTTTGTCTACTTGAGCTGCCTGATAAACTCATATAGATATTTATTTAGACTCAGACAAGCAACAGAGAAGACCAAAACAAACCTGAAAAGCACCAACCCAATTCCCAGAAGAAAGCTCCCATGTTGCATTGGTTGACAAAAGGAAGCAGAAATGAATGATATAGAGGCATACTTGGTATATAGTACAGAATCCTGTGATACCATACAATAAGTCATCTATCTACAATGTACATAACCCCATAACTTTATCTCCTAAGCTTGGCCAATACCTCATCTATGTGGTGTATGGTTTCATCCATCCTCTGCATCTGCAAGACCAGTTCAATATTCTGGTCGGAAAGATCCAGGAACCGTTCCACATAATGGGCATATGCCATCAGTAGAAATCAGTCTTAGTGTAGGGAGATGGGGGTGATCCTGTTCTGGACCTCTTTGAATAGGTGGTATGTTTGGTATTTCTGTTGGTCTATAGGGGGTTCAGTGAAAGAATGCAAATAAACTGGCGATACTCCCAACAGGTGGACTCCTTGGGGCTGAGATCTCCATCTGCTGTAGGTGGCTGATCTGACAAGGTGCTAAGGATGGACTGAAGCCTCTCCTGGGACAAGGATTCCCAGGTGGGGATGTGACCAAGGGTGGCCATTCCAGGCAGAATTCTGTCCATGTCAATGTCTGGATCACTTTGGGAGTTTGATGGCACAGGAGGGGGTGGTGGGAGTTCTGAGCCCAGGAACAGGATGATGGGAGTGTGGGATGCCAATGGGCTTTGGAGTGGGGATGGAACAGATAACATGTCGTCCTTGGGAAGCAATTGCAGGGTAGGGAAGTTTGGACTGTCAGATATCACTGGAGGTGTTGGAAACCTGATGTTTCTCAGATTCTCTGGCAAGGTGGCAATCAAATCTGTTGGAACCAGTGGGGGCTGGAATTCCCAAGAATCAGGAAGTTCTCTGGTAGAACCTCGGGGGTGGAGAAGTCCCATGAAGAACTCTGGAATGGAATGGAAGGGGGGAGGAAGTGATCCAAGGAGGATGGTGGGTCAATCTCCATGGTGTTGTCTAGAGGATTGAGCTCCCATTATCCTGTGGATGTATGGAGCTAACTTACAATCAAGCCTCACCCAACCTGTGGCATTGCTTTCAGCTTCCATGTCAAACTGGCTTCGGTAACTTTGGGTAGACATAAGGTGCCAGAAAGGATGGAAGATAGGAAGATCTTAGGAGTGGGTGAATTGTAGATGGGGAGAAGTTGTCTGGCATATTTATGGCTGGAGTAAATTTATAAGGTTTCTGACTGAATGTAGAATCCCACAATCATAATTCAGCTATCCCATTGCCAGACCCTATGTAAATCCATTTCTGGATTGTAACAATCCTTTCACCCCAACCACACCCATCCCATTTTCCAAGCCAACACAGCTTCATCAACAAACCTTTCAAACAATGTCTTCTGCATCCACCAATGCCATTTCTGAGTTAAGGGCTTTTGCTGAGAAGGCCAGCCAAGATATCCAATGCACCATTTCTGACATCCAAGGCAAGTCTGGGGTTGAGGAATGGAAGTTTGCAGTCATTGCCATCAACAAGATATTGGTGAGTATTCCATCCATCACTTGTATTTACATGCTAATGTGGTACACAGGGCGAGGTTTGGGCTAAGTACCTGCCCAGTGCCAAGGTCCCATCCCTAGTGATTGCTGCAGAAATGCAGATGTTCCCAATTGACCAGGTCATTACCTGAGGATGGCCCCTCCTGCAGGCCATACTCAAGCTGGGCCCCAAGGTCAACACCCATATCTGGGCCCAGCCCCCCAAGTCTATTCTCAAAGGTAAAGGGGTGGACCCTTTGGAGTGTGGTGGAGCCATGGAGGCAGGTGGGAGCAAGGTGGTGAGGATGGGAAAAAGGGGAAGAAAAAGAAAGAGAAAAAGGAGAAGAAGGAGAAGACAGAGAGGCCAGCAAAGGGATCTGATGGAGGTCAGGAGCCCAGGGCCACAGGGTCAGAGTTGGGAGGGTCCACTGCAGGTGGAGACTCAGGGGTTGGGACCACTGAAGAAACCGTTCAAGCCAGGAGCTTGTAGAAGTGCTATTGCACTGATTGGGTCGACTCAGGGAGCTGAAATAAGCCTGGGACTGGAGTCCACTGTGAGTAACCAATGTATTGGAGTAGGTATGAG
>KN826041.1:0-10929 GCA_000827395.1 Paxillus rubicundulus Ve08.2h10
GGATGGTGTAGAAATTATATAAGCAATGTATATGTTTTTGGAAAGCCTGACCAAGAGCTCTCTAATAATATCTGGGTTCATGAGTCTATGCTTCATGGTTCCCTAGATATTAGCCAAACAATGAAAGCCCACACAACATTGCAATGCTTTTGTTGCCCACTGTACATCCCCCCACAATGCTTCTTCATCCAGTTCTTTCCACAACTTCTAGAGTGACCTCAAAGACAGAGGTTTCACAAAGGTAGACAGCAATTGATGTAGCTCACCTGAACTTGTGATGACCAGATCTCATTGTCAAGGCCCTTGCATGCATCTAACTTATAGGGAGCCACTACTCACCCTGAGTTAATTCAAACTCCACACATCATCTCATCATATGTCTGATCTCTGCATGATGTACCTCTCTCAACCATATCTCTGGGCAACAGTATCTCTGGGCAACACTGTGCACCATTTCTCAGTGTGACATTCCTCTGTGCGACATCTTTCTGCCTGTGCAATCTCTATCATCTTGGTCCCCATGTCCCTGTATGAGACATTCTCTGGGCAATGTATGTTCACTGTGTGACATACCTTCTATGTACAATGAATCCATGTGGCTCAGGTTTCTGTGTGGCTTGTCTTCTGTTTAATGGATCTCTGGCAATGGATCTCTGTGCAACTCTTCTCTATGCAACGGCAGCTCGTCTTCTCTGTGCAATGGATCTCTATGTGGTTTGTCTTTCCTATGCAACAGATCTCTGTGTGGCTTGTTACCAAATTCCATAAGATAGTTTGCAAGCTTCTTTCTTCTACAGGTTGAAAGGTACTAACTGATGAGGTTATTTTGTGGGTGAAGGCAGGAAGTTTCATGATTCTTGCTGCTCAGTACAGGAGGGATCAGGATGGGTGTGGGGTTGTAAGAACCAGACAGCTGCTCTCATATGCTAGTACAAATATGTTGCTGGAGGATGTTATGTTCCAACTTGTCATAAAGTGATAATGCCTGCCAAAGGGCCTGGAAAAGCTTGTCCTCTGCTGCAAGAATGTTCTGCATGGTTGTGACATTTTTTCTCCCTTGTGATGAACTCGTATCAGTGGCTTGCAAGGTACATTTTGCTGACATGTGTTGTGGCTGTGCCAGTGAAACTGTTGCACAGTCATGGTTGGAAAGCAGAGGTGATAATGGTGGGGTGGTGAGCATTGAACTATCAAATGCAGGGGATAGTTGGCACAGGGCCAGGCTGTTGATATTATCAATGATGTTGTCATCCTGAAGAGCAACTTCTTGCCAGTTCATTTCTGCAGGTTCCATAGTAGGCTCTGTCACACTGTAGTAAGGTGGCTGCATATGTGAATTATGAGTGGTGAGAGATTGCATGGTTTGGATTGGATCTAGATGGCTGACAGACTGGATGATAGAGTTTCTGTGACCATCAATGGTGAGATATGAGTTGAGAAATTCAGAATCAACTATGTCAGCCTCTGTCTCTGTGTTGTCATCAAATCCATCTCCCTCACACATATCTTCTACCCATTCCATCTCAGCAAATGTGTCAAACACCTCTGCTGCATCAATCTGATCTTCTGTAGGGATGAGCAAAAGGTCAGGGGCAGTGCCAAGCTTGGGATCTTGGTAGGTTGCATTGAGAGAGTTTGGTTCATAGTAGTTTCATGGTCAAGTGTGGGCTGCAATGTGCATGTCCAAGAAGTATTTCACTTTGGCTCATCTTGTATGTAACTCTTCAAAGAATGTAGGGATGACCTTGGTAATCAAGATTAGTATCCAGATGTCAATTTGTGGGAGCCAACCAGAGTGCTGGTATGCAGTGAAGTATCAACCTTTGATGCAGTGGTTGAATGACTCAAGGTGATTAGTCATATGGAGAACATGGTCCTCAGGTACTCCCAGCCGTTTTTCTGCTTCACAAGCTCCAGCAGGTGACCATGCAAGCTAAAAATCATGCAAATGAAGGTAGCTTTGGAGATATGCCATGAATGCTAAGCCACCTTGTGTCTTTTTCTTTGAAACTGGGTTGAACTTCTTTCCAAGCTCCTGGGAGGCTTTCAGATACCTGTTAAAGAGTTCAACTGCATCCTCAAATTTTGTGACATCCTTGAGAAGTTTGACAAGGAGCTCTGCAATATGTCATTGAATCTCTTGCCTTGCTTCACCTTTGGGGGTTACTCAGTGCTTCCAATTGACTGTGTTTCACCATGATTGTCTGATAGGAAAATGGCAGAGTAAAAGAAGACCATTCAGGAAAACAAATGAAAGAGCATTGCATTCACATGTGCCATTATCAGTGTAGACAACCTTGATGTCAAACATTTCTCCACTTGAATTCTTTCCCATTGTGTGCTTCCATCACCCAAGGTAATCCTTGAGCAAGGCACCATCATAGTCAGCATGAATGGCTTTCACAGCCTCATGGGCAGTGAAATGGATGAAACAATTGGTATCCCCCTTCAGTCCTTGGCAATGGCCATTCTGATAAAGAGCAGTGATCATGCACTATTGACACCAAAGGTTCCATTGAGCAGAAGAAGCTTCTTGTGACCATAGCACCAATCCATCTCTTGGTGTTCAGGCATTGAAAGAATGATGAAAAAGTGGTCATTGGGTCCATCTCCACACAGCTGGTAGTACAGGCATGACTTGGTCAGTGTTGGATCAGGTGGAGGTGGATTATATGTGCAGAACCATTGATTGAGGTTTTCTTCAGCTGCTGAGCATTGGGGAATGACAAGCTGAGCAAACTGAGTGTGATATAATGAGGTTGTCTCATGATCATTGAGGACAAAGCAGTACTGGGCATTTACTGGTAAGTTCCCAAACTCTTCCTTGGCAAAATCACAACAACGCTGCTGGAGCTGTGTTAGTGGAACCTGTAGCTTCAATAAATTGAGGGCATGCTGTTGAATCTTGGGATGCAAGCCAATCCTCAGGTTTCAAGCCATGTTTTGAACACTGTGGCATGCTTCTGTGTGATCAAACACACCAGAGATCTCATTGATGCATAATAACATGGCATCTGTACAGTAATGTATCAACAGCAAGCTCAAATCTGATTGAAATTTGATACAAATGTTGCACATCACTCTTGTCATGTGTGCTGACCAACTTGATCCAACTGATACAGGCAACATCATCCCAGTCAATCTCCTGGTCCTTGGTTGGGGCCTTCCCAGATTTGTGGTCAGTACCACAGAGGTACTGAAACAAACAAGTACACTGAGTATATGCATAGTTGCTCTGCTTCCCCTTGACTGGCTTTGGTCAGTGATTCAAATAGAGTACTTGCTGTGAACATTGTGAGGGATTTCGTCAGGGATATGGAGTCCTAGCTGCATCAGAAGGTCAAATGCAGCATCTAAAGATGAAAATGATTAGATAACAGCAATCAGGGTGATCAAACCCTGATAACAAACACTGGTACTGAATGCTGTGTGAGAACCTTTGGAAATTGAGTCCTACTGTATCAATATGCATTTCAAGGGCTTGGCAAGCCTTCTCTGACATCTGCAGCTTTCCTGGTATTGATGGTGCTCTCATGTTGGGTTTATGATGTGGGGGACATTATTGAGATCACTGTATGTGCTGCCTTTGCATTCGACATTTGGGTGGCCATTGAAAAGAATGTATGAAACATTTATTAAATGATATAGATATAGTCAAGCATCACATCATGATATTGTGTCTAGTAAGTAATAGCTACCCCTCTGAGTCCCTGAGTCCTCAATGCTTCAATCTTGAATTTAACTCTGGGTGAGTTGCATTTTCAGGTGATGTAGACTGTGATGGCAAAGTTTCTGACAATATTCTGGTGGCCCATGTAAATGGAGCAGGGCCTATCTGTGACATCCATGCAGGCCCATGTGCTTTCAAAGCTTCTGCAAAAATTCTGGCCATCCATACACATGTTCTTCAACCCTTCTATGACATCTATGCAGGCTGCCTTGTGTGATGGCAAAGTGTCCAACAATGTTCTGCTGGCCCATGCAAAAATCCTTCTATCATGTCCAGGGAGGCCTGCCCATTTGTTGTCTAATGTTCCAACAATATATTGGCAGGCCTGCCCAAATGTTGTTGAATCTTTCTATCACATCCAGGTGGGCCTGCCCATTTATTGCCCAATGTTCCAATAATAGGCAGGCCCTCTTGTTTGTTGTCAAATGTTCCAATGATGTATTGGCAGGCCCACTTGAATGTTGTCTTATCTCTCTATCACATCCAAGCAGGCCTGCCCATTTGTTGTCCAACATTCCAATCATATATTGGCAGGCCTCCACATGTGTAGTCAAATGTTCCACTAATATGTACCTTCCAACAATAAATAAGTGGGCCCATGCGAATATTGTTGATTCCTTCCATCACACTCCAGGCAGGCCTGCCTGTTTGTTGTCCAACATTCCACCAATTGGCGGGCCTGCATGAATGTTGCTCAATGCTTTTCTGCCATCTATCCAGGCCCCTCCATATGTTGTCATGTTACTCAATCATTCTTTGCAATCCATTCAGCCCCCCCCCCCCAACCTGTTGCCCAACATTCTCACAATATATTGGTAGGCCCACACATATGCTACACAATCCCTGTGCAAAATTATATGTGGGCCTGCTTGTATATTGTAGACTATTGCCAGAGAATACAATACCCACAGGCCCACCCATATATTTTAGCATTTGGCCATGTATTCTAGTGCAGGCCTGTCCATATGTACACCAAATTTCACTTTAATCACTGCCAGGCCCACCCATGCTTTCACCACTGCTCAATATACATTTGGCAGGCCCATCATGGGCCTTCTGTATGCATCATGAAATTGTCAGGGCATGTCATCTGTCTATATTGTGATAACATGACTGCATTATGTGTGCACACTGAGGGATTGTGCAAGAGTTGTGTTATTCTGGAGAGGTTTCCTTCCACTAGTATGCACTAGCAGGGCTAATAACCTAACAAAATATATAATAGGGCAGTGATTGCCCAGACTACTAAGCATTAGCTATGAGTGGTAAATAGGTATGAAGTAGACTCACCTCAGCTGCTGCCTAAGAGGGGCAAAGAATGACTGAGGAATCCAAAGGGAGAAATAAGTATATATATGTAGTGGAGTAGGTGGAGAAGCACTCACTAGTAATAATCAGGGGGATAGGGACAGGGACATGAAGGAGATGGGGTTAAGCAATGTAAAGTAATGATGGAGCACCCCTGGGGGCTCAGGAGTGATGATACAATCCAGTCAAACTCACAGGCCATTAACTTGCTGACCCCAAAGCAGTCATCAATATCATCAAATATAATCTCAACAAATACATTCCTCTTATGGCCCTCACCATGAAAACCCTCTCTTCTATGGCCTCCTCTTCCAAGGGAGTGGATGATGCAGCCCATGCCATCTCCATCAAAGATGGTTGCATTAACCTCTCCACCCCTCATCTCGATGGCAAAGATGAATTAAACATGTCCTGTGAAGATTGGTCCCAAGCCTACCCTCGCTTCATCTGCCTCATCTGTGATTTCCTTCCTGGCCCAGATGCTGGCCATATCACAGATCTCTGGCAGAACCACCACAACTGCATTGCCTCTTGCACTAATTTCTTCTCCCATTTCCAGCTTTACCTTCGTTATGACATCTGCATTCGCCGCAACTACGTTACCCATATCAACTTCCTTCCCTCTGACTGGCATCATGATGTCTGGGATGAAATCATAAATGATTTTTGTACTCGCTCCCTTGTTCCCTCCTCTTTCCCATCTGCCCCCTCCACTTCCTCTTTGACGATCCCTTTTCGCTCTGCCCGTGGTGGCTCCTCCTTTCTGGCCTGTCATGGCCACACCTCCCAGGGTTCCAGTACCCCAGGGGCAAGCAGCTCCACCACCAATCCCTCCTCAGATGGTAAGCCCCACCATCATAAGTGTATCTTCTATGATTCCGTCGACCGCCATTCCTGTGCCTGCAACACTACTCACACCTGTTTCATCTCTCTTGTCAATGGCTTCTGGACAACATCTCAAGGCCAGCACATTTTCTTCGCTTTCAATGGGCGTGGCTGTTCCCAATCCGACCCACCCTGCACTCGCCTCCATGTTTGCACCCTCTGTGGTGGTTCCCACTCAGCTCAAGATTGCATTTGACCAGGGTCTTCTACACATCATCACCCCCTTCCGCTGGGAATGCTGGAAGTCGCTTCTCTCAGAAGCAGAGGTCCTTGATTGCTTCACAGACGTCCTGGATGGCATCCACTTTGGCTGGCACCTTGGTATAGCAGACAATTTTCCTCTTTCTTCTTCATCCCCCCAAACCACAAATCCGCTCAGGACCACTTGGACTTTATACTTTCTTACATACAATTAGAAGTTTGTGCCTCTCATTACTCTGGTCCTTTCTCCCCCAATTGTTTAGAATCCCTCATTGGCCCCTTTCACACTGGTCCCTTAGGTGTTGTCCCCAAACCTGGTTTTTCGAAATTCCATCTCATCCAAGATCATTCTTTCCCTCGTAACAACCCTTCTATTCCCTCTGTTAACTCAGCTATTGATACTACTCTCTTTGAATGTGATTGGCACACCTTTTCTGATTGCTGGCTCCTCATAGCCAAAGCCCCTCCAGGGTCCCAAGCCATGGTCTTTGACATAGAAGCCGCCCACTGCCACTCCCCTATTCCCCCCAAATATCAGTGTTTTGTCTGTGTTATGTTTGAACACAGCAGCATCCATCATATCTACATTGACCACTGTTTTTGTTTCAGCTGCTCCAGCTCTAATATTGTCTTTGGTCACCCAGGGGATGCCATTGTTGCTATTTTCACTTTCAAAGGGATTGATGATGTCCTAAAATGGGTAGACAACTATTTCTTTCATTACCCCACAAATGACCCTCCCTCTGGCCCCTGGTCTTATTCCTACAACAAATCTCTTATCTTCAACATTGCCTCAGATTTGGGCTGGCCTTGGGCCCCTGACAAACACATCCCCTTTGCCCACTCTTTCACCTACCTTGGTTTTTTCTGGGACCTCACAAACAAAGTGGTCTGCATCCCTCTCAAGAAATGTTCTAAATACCTTGCCTGCCTCGAACCCTGGATTGATGGCTCTTCTATTTCTCTCAAAGATTGCCAATCAGTCATTGGCTGTCTTCAACATTGTACCCTTATGCTCTCCACCGGCTGTTCTCATCTCCCATCTCTCTATCATCTCCAAGCCTCCTTTAGTAAATCTTCCAACCCTCTTGTCCATCATTGCCTGTCCAATTCTGTCCTCCAAGATGTCTCTTGGTGGCACTCTGCCCTTAGCGCTGACTGGTGCAGTTGTTCCATCTCCATGCCCCCAGCTGCCCTCAACCTCTCTATCTTCATTGACACCTCCACCTCCTTTGGTATTGGCTTAGTCTTCAGTAACTCCTGGTTAGCCTGGGAACTTCTGGTGGGTTGGCAATCCAATGGGAGGGACATTGGCTGGGCTAAGATGGTAGCCATAGATCTCAGCCTCCATACTCTTGTCCACACTGGCTTCTCAAATTGCCACCTCATCTTCCACTCCGATAATCAGGGCATGGTTGGCATGATTAATTATGGTCACTCTCACAGCTCCACCCAAAATGAAATCCTTCAGCATATTTTTTCAACCTTCTGTAGCCATGACATCTGGTTGTCAGTGGAGTGGGTCTGCTCTGAAGACAATATCTCAGATTCCATCTCTCGTGGCTCTTTCCCCCCTTGTCATCCCGGCTTCCATTCCCCTCCTCCTTTACCTCCCTACCTGAAAAATCTTATATGACTAGCTTAACTGGGCACCATCAGTCATGTATACTCCTTTCATATTTTTAGAATTCACACCCCTGTTTGCTACATGTTTGAATTCTCTAGTGCATGTTCACATGTGAGTCCCACCCTCTTCTCACTCACTACCCTATCCCTTTCTTTGTTTCTGCCATGTTTCTGCCCTGCCCCTCTCCTCTTCTCTCTGATCTAGCTCTCCAACACATCCAACATGCCCTAGACCGCGCTTGGGCTGACTCTACTCTCAGCAAATACTCCTCAGCCCTCAATCAATTCATCAACTTCTGCGATCTCAAGGGCATTCCCCCTTCGCTCTGAATTCCCTCTAGCAAACACCTCCTCTGTGCCTTTGCAGGTTCAACAGCCAAATACCACATTGCAACAATCAAAGCTTGGCACATTTACAACAATGCCCCATGGTTCAGTGGTCCCTGTCTGCACTACATTCTCAATGGCATCTCAAACCTCACCCCTGCCTCCTCTCATCATCCTCCCCACCCTCCTATCACTCGTGATTTGTTGCTTCTGCTGGACTCCCATCTCTCTCACACCGACTCCTTTGATGTCTTCTGTTGGGCTGCAGCAAACTGTGCAATGTGGGGTCAAGCCTGCCTAGGAGAAATTCTCTCCCCTTGGGAACTCTCTTTTGATGTGACCCACGTTCCTTGCATGTCTAATCTCTCTCCCCCCTTAAACCCTTGTGGCTCTCGCTGCCTCTTCCTTCCCTTCACCAAGATCACCAAATCCAGCGGTGAATCAATTCTTATCTGCAAACAGCTCAATGGTTCAGACCTGACAAAAACTATAATAGGGCTATAATAGGGCAGTGATTGCCCAGACTACTAGGGATTAGCTAGGAGTAATAGAGAGGTATAAAGTAAACTCACCTCAGCCACTGCCAGAGAGGGGCAAAGAACGACTGAGGAATCTGAAGTGAAAAACTAAGTATATATATGTAGCAGAGTGGGCAGAGAAGCGCTTGCTAATGATAATCAAGGGAATAGGAACAGGAACAAGGGGGAGATGGAATTAAGCGATGTAGGAAAGTGATGGAGCATTCCTGGAGGCTCGAGAGTGATGATGAGTAAGGAATGATGAAGTGCAATAAGAGTCCGTGCAAGTTCCTCATGGGTTCCGAGTGGATCTACCTGGTGGTGGAGCAGAGGTACGAACTCCGACATTTCAGAAAAGCAGAGTTGGTGTTCCGGTTCCAGAGTTCACTGTATTTTGTCAAGGCCCAATCTCCACCATCTCCTCCCACCTTTCTATCAACTCTTTGCCTTCTTCTTTTCCCCTCTTTTCTTATTTATCCCCTTGTGGGGCTCACTGTCTCACCAAACAGAAACTCATGACCTGCTGCAATGAAATCTGGTCCTTACACAGACTTTCCTCATGCTCTGGTCACTCCTTTCTCATTGGCAGCACCACTGAAATGCTTCTCTCTGGCGTGTCCCCTGACATTGCCAAAGCAATGGGCTGCTGGTCTGTCAAGATACTGAATCCTCCAGGCTGTCCGGAGTTGTCAGAGGCAGAGCGGACGTCAGCTTCAACTTATGTGTTGCGCCCTTGTTTGAGTTCAGTCTGGTATTTACGGAACGGGTGGAGTAATGGCAGAGTGGAGCAGAGTAGCAAAGGGGTTCAGATGTTGGAGGGTCAGAGTGATGACAAGAAGACTGGCTTCAAGTGTCAAGCAAGGGACTTATGTTGGACAGAGAGGAGGAGTGATCAAAGTTGATATTTTGACTGAGAAATACAAAATACAAGAGGGGTTTATATACTACAGGGACAAGTAAACACGGAGGGTACCGGAGTGCCGGAGTGAAGTGGAATGTGAGTCAGAGGTGTGTAGGGGTAGGAATAAATCAGGAAATGTCAGAATGAGTCAGAAGTTGGATTAATCGGAAGGTGGGATTATTAGATATGTCAAATGTCTGTCAGAAGTGAAGGATGAGGATCAAGGTATGGGGATCAGGGGTAAGAGAGATAAGCAGAAAGGTGGAAAGTGATAAGGCAGAAAGGTGGAAAGGTGGAAAAGTGGAGTTAATAAGGTCAGAGAGACAGAGTTAGTCCGGAGTAGGCTCCGGAGGAGTGGAGTTGGTTTGTTGGGACATGGTATATGACATGGTCCTCCAACTCGTTCCTCTGCTACTGGCATTCTCTTGAGCTCCTGGGTCCACTCCACATTGAACTTCCCCCTCCCCCCACATCCACCCATCTCAGCATCTAGCCTCGTCCTCAGCTCAGCCTTCTTCCAGGTTGAGGTGGGCTTGCTTCGCTTCCTCGTGCCCCATGGCTTCACCTGACCATTCAACTTTGGGTTGGAGTCCGCTCTGACCCCCAGCACACCCCGATTCAGTCAGCCACTCCCACGTCTGTCGGAATCTCACCCAACTTAAGGAAGGCCTGTCACCCCTTGTTGACTTAGCATTTGTTCCTTTCTCCTCCTCTCCTGTTAGACGTCACCAGCCCGAAAAGAAAGTTTTAGCAGGTGCTGGATGCCCACATTGCAAGGCTGTGCAACACCTGTTGTACCCGCAGGTACAAATCTATATTTAATCCATGGCCATGTCACATCAAGCCAAGTATGAAAGGCTATGGAGTGATGGACCATCCAAATGTCTAACTGCAGGACACATTCCTAGTCTGTCAATACACCAACATCAAGCTTCACTTTCATCCAGTATGGTACCAAAATGTTGGTAACATAACTTCACATCAGGTCATAGGTCGACCAATATGTGTCTGTGTTTGAAAACTCCAGCTTGAAGTTAAGTTGCATAGCTTCATTGTATGAGGGTGTAGATGGGGATGGGAGTGAACATTTTGATTTGCCCTGATAGATAGCTTAGAACAGGAGCAGGTTACCAGTGGCTGAGATTCCAACAACAAGAGTAAACACCCATTTTTCTTCTTGCCCAACAACAGCCACCTGTTTCGATCCAATTTCTTCATATGTGGAGCTAGTTACAGGCTGAAAAACCACATTGGTTTGGTTGATATTCACATAGAATGCTGGTGAATGGATAACATTGTCATGAATGGTGAGAGCCAGTCTGAAGAACTGCTCCTGGCAGACTTCATCAACATTTGTAGGCAGCTTTTGAGAAGCACAGGTACTCTTATGCATCCTCCAGTGAAGATTATGAAGCAGGAAAATTCTGACCCAT
>KN826042.1:0-10976 GCA_000827395.1 Paxillus rubicundulus Ve08.2h10
AGATTGTAGGTACTGAACATCTGCATGACAATCATCATGACCATGAAAAAGAGGTGTTCCCACCGCCGTTTGGGTTGTTCCTGCGCTTCAAGGTCCATGGTTGGTGGTACTCACATAGATGCTCAATCACAATATTTACATATCTAATCTATGACCCTAAGGCAGGAACCCCAAGATAATCACATGATCATGTGACCTGGAAATCTGACTTCGATTTTCAAAAATTCCACCAACATTCGCTGTCCAGATGGACTCTTAGGCAAACAAAGTGGTCTTTACCTCAGCTGTCACTTTGCCCTCCGTCTCTGCTACAAAACGGACAAATGGACACGGTTCTTGAAAACGCTCAGTATGCAGAAACATGCAAAAGATATGCCCGTGACCGCACCGTATCGCTGAATTCTGCTCCTCACGTTGAAGCTTCCTACCTACGAGATTCGGCTCACCGTCACCGCAGCCCAATGGCGAGCATCAAAACCGCTGGGTGCGTGTATCCTGAAACAAGGATTCTCACAGTTTAACTATGGGAATCACCCGATGATTTGTAGCTCGGAGACCGAACCTGCCCAAATCGTGTCCCCTGTTCCCCGCCGTCACCTGCTGCAAACTTCTGAAAGCCTTCACTGGCTTCGACTTGGCGAACTTTCCGATTATGATGGCCCGGCACGAGGCATCTCGCCAGCCTCTGTTGCCTCGTCTAGTGCATCCGCTTTCCCATCAAGTAGCGCGAGCAAGCGCCTCAGCTTCAGCGCCCTTCTAGAGCATGAGAGAATAGCCCGTGGAATTCGTACATCCGCGTCTCTGCGAAGGGACCCGTCAGACAATCGTATCGATCAAGGCGCTGTCAGGCGGTGGGTCCGTTGGATGCATAAACACAACCTGAAGGCTTGGGTTGTACCCTCCGCCATCGCTGTGTCCACTTGGGTCAAGTGGTCCATAGGTCTGGGAGGCTACTCAGGTATGTGAGCGTGGTCGACACGTATTATTTTGTTCTTACAAAAAGGATATTCTGACAATGCCACATTTAGGGCATGCTACCCCGCCGATGTTTGGTGATTATGAAGCACAGCGACACTGGATGGAGTTGACCATTCACCTCCCCATTCAACAATGGTATACCTACGATCCACGATATTGGGGCCTTGATTACCCTCCTCTGACTGCTTATGTTTCGTGGATCTGTGGCCAAGTGTGAGTGGTCACAAGTCTCGCTGAATTGTGGTTCATCTTGCCCGCTTTCCGTGCTCTCAAGTGGTTCGTGGATAGATCCCTCCTGGTTCGCTCTGGAGGCTTCTCGTGGAACAGAAACTCCGGGAAACAAGCTGTTTATGCGTGCCACCGTGCTTGTACTTGACGCTCTTGTCTTCGTTCCCGCACTCTATGCTTTCACGCGGATATGGCATGGTACACGCTCATCGAGGACACAGGTATCGATTTCCGTTGCGTTTTTTATAGACCTTCCTTCTCTAAGTCGAATGACAACAGCACGCTGCACTTATTACGCTCTTATTCCACCCCGCTCTTCTATTGATTGACTTTGGTCACTTCCAATACAACTCGGTGATGCTAGGTGTGTAGAAATCGATCCACACTTGCTGTCACGTAACCGATCATATGGACTAGGGTTGACCCTACTGGCCATGGACGCATTCGCCGTGGGGCTCGATTTTGTTGGTGCTGTTTTGTTCGTGCTGAGTCTGGGCTTCAAGCAAATGGCTCTCTATTATTCTCCCGTCGTCGGAGCGTACCTACTTGGGAAGTGCATATACCTAGGACCTAATAACGGGTGGGACCTCTGTGCTCGCCGGGATATATGGGGTGTTGACACTTTTGATCATAGAGCCCGGTTATTTATTCGACTGGCATTGGTCACCGTACTCTCATTCATCATCCTCTTCGCCCCCCTTTTACCACCATTCGCACCAATCTCGGCCCTGGGGGCTTCAATATCACGTATTTTCCCCTTTGCTCGAGGCCTTTTCGAAGATAAAGTGGCCAATTTTTGGTGCTTCACCAACGTCACTGTGTTAAAATGGAAACGTGTGTTTAACGGACGAGAGGTTCTTCTCGTCAGAGCTTCTGCAGCACTTACCGCGCTCGGATTTTTACCTGCAGTCGTGGGACTCTTATGGGGTAGCTATAAGATGCGACTACGCTCGCCATCACCTTTAGCTAGAGAACAGATCGATGCCCCTGCAACACCTATAACACATTCAATCCCATTTCCTGTCCCTACCCCTACCCTCCCTTTACTTCCTTATGCACTTCTCACGACTTCTATGTCATTCTTTCTCTTTTCATTCCAAGTTCACGAAAAAACCATCTTGTTACCGCTCCTTCCCCTTGCCCTCCTTCTTTCAGGCGCAACACCTGGTGAAGAGGTCTTTGCTTGGGGTGCTTTGGGAAATGTCGTTGGCGTCTTCAGGTGAGGATGAATGCACCTAATCACACAGGACGAAGTCACCAAACCTCTTCCATATCGCAGCATGTGGCCCTTGCTGAAAAAGGACGGACTTGGCGTGCAATACCTTGCGATGGTCTTACTATGGTGTAGGCTCATAGGGTACAACCCATTCGCTATGCGCCTCCATTCCTTCGTGGGCTTGCTATCTGCCGTAAGTTGCATCCATCATACATTTCTATCTATCGTAATTGGGATCACTGAATTGTCGTTCTAGGCCGTCCATATATCTATGGGCCTTCTCCATCTCCTTGAATTGGTCATGGCCCCACCCGCTCGTTATCCCGATCTCTTTCCCGTACTCAACGTGCTCGTTAGCACGCCTGTATTTGGGCTCGTATGGCTGTGGAGTATCAGGCGTGGGATCGAGGTTAGTTGGGCGATGGGTGGGTTAATCGGGTCTAGGGCGGACGCCAAGGACAAGAGAAAAGAGGAAGAGAAAGAACAGAGAAAGGAAAGGGAAAGGGAGAAAGCGAACAGCCTATCGACGGTAGACTCTGTTCCTAGCCTTTCGGGGTCAGGGATACGAAAGGACGCAGGAACACGTGCGCAGAGCTTGGGGTTTGCGAGTGGGCAGGATGTTCTCAGGGGGAGGGGGTATAGAGATCCGAGGAGGAGGGCATTGGAGAGGTTGTCGACGAGGGCGGGGAATGGAGAGGAGGGTGGCTGAGGTATTCGTGGGGGTTTTCTATGTGCAGGATCATGTATTTATCCGTGTTTTTATGGATGTGGAGGTTTGCTTGCATGGTATGTATTGAGGGGTAAGGTACAGGTGATGGTCCAGAAGGTGATGGTGAAGGATATCATTTTCTTCTTTCTTTCTTTTGTTCTGCCTTGCATGGGCTATGGTGTGCTTGTTACATATTATGCAGTACCCTATATTGCAGTGTCATGATAATAATCTTCTGTGTGACCACCTATACTGGTGTGTATAGACAAGTTTGATTTTGAGTAATATCATTATCCAGGCACAAACAGACCAAAGCATAGTAAATTATATCCCAATATGAACAAAATGATCCACTCTAAGAGGAATCTTCTGCCTTTTCAATGATTGTAAGGCTCAGTGCAAAGCCTTGGCTGCCCTGGTGCAATCCATGACACCAGCTGCACAAAACTTTGTAGAATTTTGAGACCAGCAAGTAGGCAACTCCATCATGGACAGACCATCAAGTCCGAATCACACTTGTGACACCACCAAAGTGTAGTCCTGCTGTGAAGGAGATCATTTCATTAGGTGTCTTGATATCTCCAACTGCTGTTTGGCAAGCAGAAAGGTACACAAACTCATGGTCAGACAGCATTGAGTGAATGATGTCAGGGAGTGAAAATAAACCATCAAGCATTTTCAAGGAAGACTTGAATGGCTCTACAAAATCTTGGGAGCTATGGCAGGCTAAGTGAATTCACTGATTTTTCTGCAATCCATCAAGTCCTGCCTCTTTTGCTGACATGGCAGTTGTGAGCTTTGTGAAGACAGCTGGATGGAATGGTGATAAGAGGTGTTCTGTCATGCCTGCTTCCTGGTGAGGATAGAATAGTGCTGTCTCATGGCCAGTTGGTTTGGCTTGAACAATGGCAGCAAAATGTGCACTGATGGAAGAGGAACTGTCTCTCATTTGACAGGCCTTTATGAGTGCTGAGAGGGATGGAGTGTAAGATGAGACATAGAAATGCTTTGACCTAAATGATATGGCCCCGTAGCATTCAATGGAAGGGACATGAAGATGGATGAGGGACATGTTCTAAACACCATATTTTGTCTAGTTCAATGACCACAGGAGAAATAACAATGGCCCAAAGGTCTCTTAGAACTTTCATCATGCCATTTGGATATTTCTCTCTCTGATGACAGATGTAGTACTTCTAAAATCTCTCCCAGAATTCCAGACTGTTCTTGTGTGGATTTTGCATGAAAACCCTGCTGTTGGTGATCCTTGGTGAATCTGGGTTATTTTCCCTTCAAATTGAAGGTCTCCCTCTGAAGTTGGACAACAAGTGTGATCAATGTCTCCAAAGTGGTCTCCAGGTGGATATGGATTGATGATTGCTTGTGCAATACAATGACTGCATCACAAGAGAACTCACTAGAAGTCAGAACAATGACTGAGAACAAGGGTGGTAATAGAAACCATGAAAAGCCCTTGAAGGTCCTGGTCTGTGCAGCTGAGCTTCAGCCTTAGCAGAAAATTTGAAATTGTGTTGTGTGGACTGGTTGGGCATGGAACCAAGATGCTGGAATCTCTGAATCAAAGTTCCTACATGTGGATCCTGAGAGTCCAGTTGTGTAAGTTGAGTGTGAAATTGTGCCATTTGGCTCCATAGCATGGTCTGAACCTGTTCCAAGAACTCTAGGGCTCAACAAATATCACCACAACACAGTGCACATGAGGAAGCATCAACAGACTGAGAAAGTACAGTGAACTCTGGAACTGGAACACAAACTCCAGAAACTCAGGAACCTGAGATCTATGGCTCTGCTCTACAATCCATTTGGAACTGCTTGGAGTCTGTCTGGAAATGCTCAGGGTCTGTCCAGAACTCATCCAGACTGTTGCTTTATCATTTCATCATTTCCTTACTATCACTCCTGAGCTTCCAGGGGTATTCCTATTATCATCTTACACCACTTAACCTCATACTGTTGCATGGGGTGACACTAATGTGCTCAACCAAAGTAACAATCCACTTTCAGACCATGATCACTGTTAGTAATGAGTCTTACTAATGTTTCAAAAGAACAGTGATTGTCAAAGGTAGATCAAGACCTTAGGAGTAGAAGTGTCTAACAATGTAGATGAGATTGTGTAGAATAAGCTCAAGTACAATTCAGTAGTACTACAGGTATATATATTGTCTGTGGTTGTGCACAGACCAGGTAGAGGGAATATGGCCATTGGTTAGAACACAATGGAAGGAAAGGGAAGGCATAGCCTTTGAACAATAAGTTGGGTAGACTTGAGTGAAAGACTACCTAAGAAGGAAACTGGGTTGAACCAGTGATTGATCATAGTCTGGATGGCATGGAACATTGAGAAAGCAGATGGAAGATGAGAAAAAGATAGGGGTTATTGATATATTGTAACACATACCCCATATCTGTTCAGGTTCCTGTCCCTAATCCCCTGTCGTTATTAGCAAGTGCTTCTCTGCCCATTCCACTACACATATATACTTACTTTTCCCTTTTGGATTCCTCAGTCATTATTTGACTTCCTTAGGCAGCAGCTGAGGTGAGTTCACTTAATACCTATTTACTACTCCTAGCTAATCCCTAGTATTCCAGGCAATCACTGCCCTTTTATAGTTTTTGTCACAGAAAAGTTTGTAGGAAAGGTCAACCTGACATGATGGCAAGCAGAGACTGAGGCTGTTGCAGAAAGACGGAAATCTAGGAACTCAAGAGATTGTGCATAGGCATTCAAAGTGGAGGGGTGCTGATAATGTTCTGCATGCTGGATCCAGGACACAGATGACTGCAAACATTCCAGGAGATTACTGGATGCAAAAGTTATTGCTGTATTGAAATAATTCATTGCATTGTGAAGATGGTCTTGCTCATGCTGAAGCTCATAGAGGTGGAGGTGAACTGGAGCAAGGGCGCAAGAGAGGCATACTTGAACTGGATGGGCAGGAGGAATCTCAGCCTTAACAATGTGGCACAGTTGTAATGCCTCCTCAACATCAGGAAAGAAAACAGAAGATGTCATTTATCACTTTATATTATTTTATATTGCTATAGGGTCATAGAAGGCATCTATAACATCTAAAGCATCTAAGGACAAGTCCCCTCTTGTAAAGTCAATTATAGCTATATAAGGTGGTATAAATTCATTTATACCATCCATAGCAACATCAAAAAAGCAGCTTAGACCCTGCTATTTTTCACTATTTTTCACTTTTTATTGGCTAGCTGACTCCAACAAGTATGAATGCATAACAAATAATTACATTCAAGTAGCTAATCACAAAGCATGTAAATATACTACAATGACTCACCTGCATAGGGGATGTGCAGGTAGGGTCAACAACATGTGGGTGGGGTCCAAAATGCATGGGTGGGTTCAGCAATGCACAGATGGGGTCTAAAATGTGCAGATGAGGTCAGCAGTGTGAGTAGTCTGGGAAATCACTGCCCTCTTATAGTTTTTGTCAGGTTATGAGCCCCACTAGCACATACTAGTGGAAAGAAAACCTCTTTAGAATGACTCAACTCTGGCACAATCCCTCAGCATGCATCCAGACAAACTATGGACCCTTGGGACTTCCACCATGTCATCCAATACAGCCTCTACTGACACTCCCACATGTCTGACTCTGATCAGACCCTCAAACTTCCAAATTTGGAAAATCTAGATCATGGTGAAACTTTGGAGGGATAAAGTCCTAGGTGTGGCCCTGGGAATTGATGTCTGTCCAATCATTCCTGTCACATCCCTCAGTATCCCAGGCACCACTACCATTGTGCCTGCTCCTGCCATGTCGCCCAATGTTCCTGGTCCCTCAACAGTTTCCCCTACCTTATCTGGAACTCTGAAGCACAGCTACAGTGGATGAAGTCCAGAAATGGATGGAGCAGAATGAGAGAGCACACAGAATCATTCAGGACAGCATCAGCGATGCCCTTCTACTCAAGACAGAAATGCACACCACCACCTAGGACCTCTTTGATGGACTCCTATCCATTCACCAAGCTTCCAACCTTGCCTCTGCCTTCTACATATTCCAACAGATGTTCAACTCCACATGGTCTGGAGGTTCCACCATCTCTGAGCACATTGTGCCACTCCAGACTTTGGAAGCCTGCCTTTCCAGAATGAAGTTCATGGTTGACAGCAGACTCCTTACATTCACCCTCCTAAACTCCCTTCCAACAACTCTGGAATGGAATATGTTTGCCTCCATGATCATCAATACCATTGAGGACAGCAAACTCACTTTTGATGCCATGGAAACTTGAATCACCTCAGAGGGGGGACACCTCAATTATTTCAGATCTTCAGACTTTGCCCTCAAGGTCTCCAACAAGTCCTCTGCTTGTCTGCCCAACTCTGCCACTTGGTGTGGGCACCACCAACAATCTGGACACAGCTCCAATGACTGTTATGCTTACCAGCATTGGACAAAGGAATCAAAAAAAGGAGGAGGAAAAAGATGGGAGAAGAAGAAGGAGAAAGCCAATGTGATGGAGGGCACTTTGGAGGTTCCCCCCAAAACTCTGGAGATTTCAAACATAGTTACTGAAGGTATATCCAAGTCTTTAATAGCACACATTCTTGCCTACTTGTCATCCAAACCCAAGGCCAGTGGGAGAGATGAAATTGTTGTTGACTCTGGAGCCACTTCCCACATGGTCCCACATGGGTCCTGGTTCTGGACTTCCTCCCCACGAGTTCCACCTTGTCCTGTTGCTTTCAGAGACAACTCCACTACCTCTGCCATTGCAATTGGAACAATTGCACTCTTCTCCACTATCTCCAGAAAGAAGTATGAAATTGACCTGACCAATGTCCTGCTCATTCCAGAGTTCTGTATTTCCCTCATCTCCATAAACCACTGGACTCTATACCATTTTCCCAGCCAGTTCCAGCACATGTTATGTCCAAAAGGGAAGAACTCCAGTTCTCACTGGAACTCATTGACAGGGGCTATATCATGCAAATGTCATTCTGGAATCCATGAAGGAAGTGGCACACACTGTGGTGGACATAAACCTTCTCCACCAATGCATGGAACACAGCTCTGTAGTGCAGATTGAACACATGGTCAAGTGGGGATCACTCTGGGGGATTGACATCCTGACCAAAACTTTGTCCTTCTGTGAGGCCTGTGTCCTCAGAAAAATGAAGAAGCTCCCATTTGAACTCCTGGAGGAACCCCATGTGACACAAGCACTCCAAATAGTCCACATGGATGTTGGAGGTCCAATAACTCCTCAATCTCAGGAAGGGTACAAGTACTGTATCCTGCACAAGACTTCTGCCCCCTACACACTCTGGAGCAAAATGTATTAGCAGAGTGGATGAACCAGACACTATCCCTACTCCCAAAGTCCTTTTGTGCAGATGCTGTGGCCACAGCTGTCTACATCACCACACAAAGTCCAATATCTGCACTCCACAGAGAAAACCCTGATCAAACTCTCTTCCACCAATGCATCAATCACACCATTGTCCACCCCTTCAGCTGCCCTGCCTATGCTCATATACCAAAGGGACAACATGGAGGAAAATTCTGCTCCCATGGATGGAAATGCATCATGATCAGTTACACCTATGGGCAACAAGCCTACAAACCCCTGGATGTTGAACATCAGAGAATCATCTCTAGCTGGCTTGTTGCCTGTGACAAGACCAGAATCATCTCCACATGTGACCTTGCCCCATGGAATGTCACCACTGTTTAGGGACAGTGGGAGGGACTATGTCCAAGGCAACATGAACTGGAGCACAAGGACCCAGAAGAGTAGAACCCAGAGTTCTGAGCTCCTGACCTGCCCAGAACAATGGGAGCTAACAATGCACCTCCAGACACCCCAGAGAGACAGAAACAACCAAGTCTTTCTATTGACAACCTCACACACCACTTCAAGCAACTCCACATGAATCTGGCTCCTGCTCCAGTTCCCACTTCTGCTTCTCCTCCCATCCAACCCTGACATCCATCTCTGGAAAGACCTGCACCAGCCCAGATTATAGCTGGAGTTTGGAGAAGCAACTGGCAATGCCAACAAGCTGACCAGAATCAGGACTACCAATGGAATGTGAACAAGGGTGCACAAAGGCTCAATGCCATGGCAGACAACAACTGGAACCCGCTGTGGGAGCTCCAGAAGCTCCAGACTTTCTGGAATTCCCAGGGGCCTTTACAGCATCCATGGAAACCCTTCAGGACTTCATCTTTGCAGGTGCAGCCAAGTCTGAGTCCAATCTGTCCCTTCCAGGGACAATTCAGGAAGCCTATGCAGACCTGCCACAGAACACTGGAAGTCCACAGTGGAGGAAGAACTCCTAAACCTCAATTCCAATCATGTGTATGAGACTGTCCCCATTCCAGAAGGGCTGGGAGTAGTAAATAGGTATGAAGTAAACTCACCTCAGCTGCTGCCTAAGGAGGACAAAGAATTCCTGAGGAATCTGAAGTAAAAAGTGAGTGGAATGGGCAGAGAAGCACTCACTAATGATGACAGGGGATTAGGAACAGGAATGTGAAAGGAGATGGACTTAGTAATGTAAGATAATGATGGAATGCCCCTGGAGGTTCAGGAGTAATTATAAGGGAAGAATGATAGAGTAGGATAACAGTCCACACAAATTCCAGATGGACCTTGAGTGACTCCAGGCAGATTTTGAGCAGAGTCATTATCTCTGGGTTTCTGAGCTCCTGGAGTTGGTGTTTCAGTTATGGAGTTCACTGTACTTTGTCAGAGTCAACCATGTTGTTTGCTCTGGAGTGCATGGATAAAGTCTGAGTAATGAATACTGCTGACCTATATTCAAGGTTAACAGGGCACATCTATCTAGAATGTTGTTCAGCAACTGCTTGGCTTCATCCATGTCTGCAGCATTGCCTTTCTTGCTGAAGTAGGATAAAAAGGCAATAGCCAGCTTGAGCAGGGTGGATGCATTGTCTGGATGATTATGAGGGCAAAGATTACATGCCCCTTAGAATAGAAAGATGGTCACATCCAGATCTGGGGGAGTACACATTTCTTGGCTGCTGATGAACTTGACCATAGCCAAGTTTGACAATGCTGGACTGCAAGCTGGGTGGTTGAGTGAACAAAGGTCTACCACATGGTAGAGCTTAGCATTGTCAATGTGGGACTCATCAGCATCCTGATAGTAGTGAAGCATATGCACATGTCCAATATCTGCAGCCTTGGCACCAGATCATGCCTCATCATCATCATGTTCAGCCTGTGTCCAGATAGTCAGCAGTTGTAGACACATACAGTGACTCCATAAACCATTGCAATGTTTGGTCTAAATGCAATGTGCAAGGCATATCACAGAAGGGCATGAGAATATTGACAGAATAC
This sequence comes from Paxillus rubicundulus Ve08.2h10, assembly GCA_000827395.1. NCBI lineage: Eukaryota > Fungi > Basidiomycota > Agaricomycetes > Boletales > Paxillaceae > Paxillus > Paxillus rubicundulus. Next base: position 10,503 of record KN826042.1, read on the forward strand.
AGTGAACTCCAGAACCAGAACACCAACTCCGCACTTCCGGGACATTGGAGTTCATACCCCCACTCCACCACCAGGTGGATCCGCTCAAACTTTCAGTGTTTGCTCGGAACTCGTATGGAATTTGTGCAGACCTTTATCATGCTTCATAATCCTTTTCTTGTCATCACTCCAGAGCTGCCAGGGACGCTCCATCACTTTCTTACATCACTTATTTCCCTTTCCCCCTTGTTCCTGTTCCTATCCCCTTTATTATCATTAGCGAGTGCTTCTCCACCCACTCCACTACATATATATACTTACTTTTCACTTCAGATTCCTCAGTCATTCTTTGCCCCTCTTTGGCAGTGGCTGAGGTGAGTTTACTTTATACCTATCCATTACCTCTAGCTAATCCCTAGTAGTCTGGGCAATCACTGCCCTATTATAGGTGAATATAGTTGTTCCTTGCCCCTCTTTGGCAGCAGCTGAGTCTGG
>KN826043.1:0-10951 GCA_000827395.1 Paxillus rubicundulus Ve08.2h10
ATCTGCAGGATATCTCACACGGATCCGAGAGATATCAACAACACAATGCAGTGACATAACAAATCAGAGATAGACTAAATATTTTTTCCGCGGTATTTCTGTGACCTAGCGAAGAAGCCATCCCTGATATACTGTAGCGATATTGGGTGGACAAAGATCGCGGTGGATATATTTTTCGTATCTAGGCCGTCGTCGCGTGTAGCAACAGAACAATCATTAGATTGACAGATCAGGGCGCCGACTTGCCTCGGCTGGCACAAACGGACAGCCTGCCATCGAGCCCAATTGAAGCGACGTAACCTTGAAAGCGTCCGCAATCTCCAGAACTGACGGTCAGTCCTCTGACGTTCCGAATACGAGGCAACAAATAATGAATCGAAACGAGGTGGTCATGTACCGTCTGAAGGATCTCGTGCTTGGGGCCCACAGGTACAGGTGGGGGGCGCTGCGGCAGAGCTGTGTGTGAAACTTGTTCGTCGCAGCCTTGGCACCACCGCCTTTGGGTCGCCTGACCGACATTGACGAATTAGCACGGACTTGGCATGGCACCGATAAGTTTGCCGCAGATAGACTATCATTCTGGACGATGGGTGACCCTTACTTGGGGCATAAGATCCTCCAATGGCAGAACGGCAGCAGAACCCTGCCCAGAGCCGCAATGCGCAGGTTGTGGAGGAGAATGTCCGAAACGTAGCGGTGACCAGTCGTCTCGGTAGACAGATGATACTACCAGAGTGCCCCCCTCTGTGGTTGTGTGCGAGAATATAGCACATGATCATTGGGCGGCTTCAAACTACGTGAAAGACAAGTTACCAAATATGGAAGAGAGGGCGAGAGTCTAGATACGAGTCAGCCACCTCTCAAACCCCTCGTAACAGCGAAACCTAATAACACCTCAAGGCGCACGCTGAAGTCAGTCTCTGCGTGTTATTCTAGGCAATCATGCTCAAGTCCACACTTGCTTATCCAGGAATAATGTGGGGTGGGGCCAAGGAATCAGATGTGAGTAATGGCCGTGTCCGCCAAGCAGAACACATTTGTTTCTTTGGCTTGTCTCATAAAATCCCTTACCGGTTCCCGTATTATGATCTTCCGAATGGGCTCATCTCTCCTTTTCTAGACAGGGCCGGTATCCTCGACTGATGCAGCCACTTACCGCAGGTCTCTTCACCCTCAGGTAAGCGCCACCCTTGTTTACAAACTTTCATCATCTCTCGGCTTCCTGGCCTGTTGCCGCATCTGCTGCATCCTTGGGCTCTCAGTGCGTCTCACGCTTTACCCTCATGGTCGAACCACCTTCTCCCGCTGTTTGCCCGGCGCGTCCTCGTAGACGCAGTTGGTTGCAGTGGCACGGTCACCAGAAGGACTGTAGCAGGGATCTTGCCAAGCCTCTACTAGATGCTGAGTTACCGTCACCGGAGGAGCACGCGGAGCTCTCTTATTCCTCAAGCTCGGGCACACCTCGTGCAGAGCCCAGGTCTCGAGTATCCTCGAGACCAAGTACACCCCGACGTTTATCCACTGCGTCTCTTTCTCATCTTTTTTCCTTCCAACCATCAGTTCACTCCCCTATTTCTCATCCTATCCACCAGGTTGACCAATCATCTTCCGCTTCCAATGGTGGCTCACCGCACTCATCGACTTCGGCGCTTCCCGCCGTGGCTGCAGTCAAATCCGAGACGAGTGCCCGCACAAGCGGGTCCTTTGGGAAGATGGCATTCAACTCCATGATCGGCGGTCTCTCCGCTCTCTCTCTCTCTCGCACGAGTACCACCATTAGTAGCTGCAACGACGATAAAGACAAGGAAAAGGAAGCCCGCGGACGAAGTTCTTCAAAGGGGAAACCCCGCTCTTCCTCGTTTGTTATCCCTTCCACTTGGAAAGACAAGGACAAAGACAGGGACACGGTTTCTCTCACATCGAAAGAATCTGTGCGTGCACGCTCCCAGTCACCTTTTAGTCTGCGTCGTTTCCGCTCTCGCGATCGTGATCAATCACCTGCCCCTTTCCCTCTCGAAGAATCCGACAGCGAGTCAATCACGTCACGGCGCTCGCCTGCTGTCCGTCCTCGCACTGCCTTTACAGACGATCCGGACTCTGGTTCCGACCATGCTGGAGAAGAAACGGAGGAGGAGGAGGATGACTGGAGTGACGATATCGCTGGAATGTTCGATTTCGTCACTGAGCGCAACACGGAGCAGAACGCTCAGATCGCCGTGCTAGGGAGCGACGGACTTCTGATTGGTGAAATCGATGCGGACGGCGAGGGAGATGCTGCCATGGACCCAGACCCACTCGGCGAAGGGGTAAATGTCGTCGTTCCGCCTGAACCATACTTCCCCTCTACCCTAAACCGGTCGAGTTTCTCCTCCGTGCGAGGTAAACGCGGTGGAGTAAAGAGGAAGAAGTCAAAGCATCACGAAACCATCCCACTTTCTACGTCGAGACCGTTGTTTCAGCGGGACCGATGTACGATCACACTCGTCCAAGGCGATCCTGACTCCTCCGGGAGAAGAAAGAGGACGTACCTTGTGGCGAGCGATCTTAGTGAAGAGAGTAGGTACGCTGTCGAATGGGGGATCGGAACAGTGCTTCGTGATGGTGATGAGATGTAAGCATGTCGAATCCTTTTCCCTGCGATTGCGTAGCTGACTCCCTGCAGGCTCATTGTCACCGTTGTCGAGAACGAGAGCAAAGGTACGTCCCGTGAGAATGTCGAAACATTCCGCAGGATCTGATATCGGTCTGCAGTCGACCCACCTATCCCCAATCCAGCAGACCGTGCCACCAAGCTACGCAGCCAGCAAGAGGTATGCCATGTCCATTGTGTAATTAATCCAGTTACTCATCCACTGCGTAGCGTCAAGGCCTTGCCTATATCCTTGTCCGACAAGCCACCTCGCTTCTCCAGCGAACCAGATTGCACGTCAGTGTGTCATGTCAAGCCTGGCATGCAAAGAACTCCCGTCACATGCTCCTCGACATCGTCGATTACAACGAACCAACCATGCTCATAGTCGGCTCAAGGGGTATAGGCCAGTTAAAGGGGTACGTCACCTTGGCTGGAAGAATTTTTTCCGACCATTTTTAACCGCGTCGAATACAGGATTCTCTTGGGCTCAACGTCACACTACCTCATTCAGGTGGGATCCCACTATTTCGTACTTAAGGATGTGACCGACATATTTTTTCCCCTAGCGTTGCTCCGTTCCTGTCATGGTTGCTCGCCGTCGGCTCAAGCGTCCCCCCAAGCGATCCGCGCATCTCGCCAAACACCGCGCCCACGTCTCACTCGCCGAAGCCGGCATCGACAGAGTTGCTGCAAAGGTGGATCAGGATGTTGCTGTCATGCGAGATGAGATGCAGCGGGAAGATCAGCGCCGGAGTGAGAAGGAAGCACATGCCATAGAGGAGGAGGGGGAGGGGGAGGAAGGCGAAGCAGGCGAGGAGGGTGATGGTGGAGAGGGTGACGGTGCGGAGGGTGAAGGGTTCCTGGGGACAAAGGTTAGGGGATAAGTGATTTGGCATTCGGGGAGGGGGGGGGGATGTGTACTTTTTGCATCTTGCCTGATGTTGGCAGCGATTCTATCCCCACAGTATTATAGTGTGATTAAAATTTTTGTCTTCCATGTGTCTATACCTTCAAGCAATCCTATCTCGTTCTCCTGTTCATGGATGAATATAAAAAACATCTGCTAATATTAAATACACCTATGTACACATAGCACATTGATAATTGATAACTTTGTAGCTGTTGAAAGACCTTGATCATGATTGGTATGATTGAGTACTCCAGCATGACAAGTTGACCATTACAGAACTCACCTGTCAATTATATTACAATGTGAACAAATATGATTTGCTCTCTCAGAGGAATCTTGTGCCTTTTCAATGATCATAAAATCTGGTGCAAAGCCCTGGCTGCCCTGGTGCAGTCCATGACAACCATCTACACAAAGCTCTTTGTGAAATTCTGAAGCTGGCAAGCAGGCAACTCCATCATGAACAGACCACTAGGCAGTAGCACGGGTAGGGGTAACCCATGTGGGTCAGGGGTACGGGTATGGACGGGTACGGGTACGGGTACAACATCCCATACCCGTACCCGTACCGAGGGTTACCATATAAAATATATATAATTATCACAAAGTACCGTATGGCTATGATGAAGTACCATATGGCTATGGAACCTTAAAATTGCTGCTTCCGAGGACCGATCTGCTATAAGTATTCCAGTGCCAGGCCACACGAACTAAGGCCTCTACATCATGGAACTAAATTTTCTCAATGCGGCGTCCAAGACACAACAGCCAAAATTGACCAACAAAGTGAAGGCGGCACTTGGTGACGAAGCCGCGAATGCTTCAAAGAAGCGTAAGGTCGATGGTAACCATACAGAAGTGGTGACCAAAAAGGCACGAATGGCCCCAAGTACTGGTGGTGGCAAAAGAAGCTCAGCATTGGTACGCACAACATCACATACAAGCCCTGCACGTACCGTGGCTCATCAGGCAAGGGTGACGACAGAAGAGGACGACGAGGACGAGGACGACGATGATGATGTTCAAGTCCTTAATTCGGCTGGGACACCCCATGATGTCAGTGTCGAAACTGCTGAAGAGCAGCTCAGTGAGTTCTGGATGTACCTTACAGCATACATTAGCTGATGTAACTATAGAACACCTTGCGAAAGAATGGACATCACCTATTTATGCGTTCTTCGACCCAATCCCATTGATCGTTGAGATCAATGGCCACCGTGCACATGACTTTGAATGCACTCAACGAGGCTGCAATGCCAAAATTCGAAGGTACTTGGACAAGAGAGATGCAACGTCCACGAGTAACTTGCGAAAGCACGGTAAAAAGTGCTGGGGGACCGACGTGGTGGCAGCTGCTGATGATGCCAAAGATGCACAGGAGGTGAGGAAGAATATTGTCGGTGGTGGCCTGCGTGACGGGACAATTACAGTGTTGTTTGAGCGGCAGGGAAAGGGAAAGGTGACGTATTCGCATCGTCAACATACCCGCAGTGAAACAAGGTAAGGGGGGCCACAGAAACTTGCATGGCAGCTGTTGATATGTTAACTTCTTAGAGCCGAGGTCGTGCGCTGGGTTGCCGAGAGCCTATGTCCATTCACAATAGTATCTGACCGGGGTTTTCAGTGCTTAATGAAGACAGGACGCCCTGAGCATTACATACCTTCGCCACCTACTGTCTCACGAGACGTCAGACTCGTGTTTGCACGAACTCGTCAGAGAGTTGCTACGATGTTGCAGGTACATTAGATATCTTCAAATTGAAATCAACAGCATTTAATTGTACGTACCAGGAATATAGCGGGAAAGTCAACTTTACAACGGATGTGTGGACATCGCCCAACCATCGGGCATTCATCGCGTTCTCTGTCCACTTGGAGCACAATGGCAAACCGCTAAGTATGCTGTTAGACGTCATTGAAACTGCAACGGTATGAAAAACTTACTTTTGGGCCAAAATGCAGACTGATACAACTATGGCCCTAGTCGCACACTGGCCTTGAGCTCGCCACTGTGTTTGCGAACATGCTAGAAGAGTTTGGGCTATCAGACAAGGTAAATAATTCTATGTACACATACCTGTCAATCTGACCTTGGTTAGATCCTGAGCGTGACATGCGACAATGCCGCAAACAACGATGTAATGATCCGTGAACTGTCGAAGCTTGTCCCAATGTTTGGAGGGTCTGCGAGCCATACCCGGTGCTTCCTACACATAGTCAACTTGATTGCGAAGACATTGATCCGCCAATTCGATATTGGGAAGCAGGACGCTGAAGGAATGCTTGAAGACGCCTGGGAGCTCCATGAGTTGAGTCAGGGGATTGATGAAGAAGCAGACCCAATGAAAGACATTGAGGAGGAGGAGGAGGAGGAGGAGGAGGCAGGGAAGTTGTCTGATGAGAACGATGGATGGATGGATGAGTGCAATGAGTTGAGCAAGGAGGAACAGCGTGAGCTAGACAACACTGTGTGTCCTGTAAAGTTAGCGCTGATGAAGGTGAGTTGACACGGCTGTCACCTTTTGGTTGGAGTCTAATTCTTCCAGCTCCGGAAACTGGCCTACAAGATTGTCCATTCAACTACAATTCTCCTCCCAGCATGGCAAAGCATTCTGGAGGACATGCGGATGACCATGAGTCTCATGCCTCGAGATGTTTCAACTCGCTGGAATTCAACTTACGATATGGTGGACTACGCTTTGAAACATCGCAGGGCTGTGGATACTGTGACACAAAGGAGGGAACTTGGTTTGCGGAAGTTCGAACTTGCCGACCATGAATGGGAGGTCATTGAGCAGCTCCACGGTATTCTGAAGGTTAGTACAGTGCACTTCCTCCACGCTGCAGATCAACACGAACAAACAACTTCCAACTCACTCATTGTGTACTCAATCAGATCCTGAAGGATGCGACATTGTTCTTTTCACGGGTGACTCCAAATCTTGCAACCGTCATTCCGGCGATGGACCATATTGACAAACAACTCCGAATCTATTCATGCAACAAGGAGTACATGCCAGCAATCCGTTCATCTGTTTCGTTAGCCAGGAATACTCTGAACCGTTACTACTCGCTCACTGATAGCTCAGAAACCTATCGCATTGCCATGGGTAATATTTTATTTTTCTACTTCTCTCTCGAACAGTACTAATGTTCATTACAATAAATAACTAGTGCTACACCCACGACACAAGCTGTCATACTTCAAGACCGCGAACTGGGAGGATCAATGGATCAAGACCGCTGAAACACTGGTGCAGGACGAATATATGCGTTCATACGCTTCTGACGACGATGACGGCAATGTAGAGGTCGAGATGCAGTCTGATGCAAGCCAGAGCACAAAGGTTCGTCCTAGCTTCAACATATCTACATTTGATCGTGTTCTCACTTGTCCCCTGATACGCTGTAGATCACCAATATGTTTGACAGCTTGCCAGCCCTTGCACCACCCAAGGCGGCCGACCTGGGTTCCGAGCTTGAGCGGTACCTCTCTGCTGATGTGGAACATGTCATTGATGCAATTGCATGGTGGCATGAACATCACAAAGTATATCCTCACCTCTCTCGCATGGCACTAGACTATCTAACTATTCCTGGTACATTATTATGCTAAGTACTATTTTATTCTCATTATGACAATGATGGATAGCTACGTCGGTCAATGTGGAGCGCCTCTTCAGCCGTGGCCGTCTACTCCTCTCACATGTCCGTTCTCGGCTCTCAGCTCAGTCGACCCGGGCACTACTGTGTCTTGGCATGTGGAGTGAGCTGAAGATCATCAAAACAGAGGATGTTATGAAGGTTAGTGCTCTGCCTGATGTCGAAGGTGATGAAGAAGAGGTGTTTGAGGATGGGTGGGACAGGATTGACCTCAATTTTGACTAACTAAGTAGTATACTTCGCTGCGTGTTACAAGTACTGTATACATATTGGACCCGCGGGTATACCCGCCAGGGGTCACCCCGCGGGTCCACATTCGTGAACCCGTCTGTGTACCCCTACCCGTTGGCGGGGGTACGGGTATTCAGCGGGTACGGGTACGGGTACGTCACCCATACCTGCGGGTATACCCCTGCCATTGCCTACAGACCACTGAGTCCCAACCACACTAGTACTATTGACACCACCAAATTGCAGTCCTGCTGCCAAGTGGATCATTTCATCAGGTGTCTCGATATCCCCAAATGTTGTGCAGCAGGCAGAAGAGATACAAACTTGGGGTTGGACAAGTCTGAATTGATGATGTCAAGGGCTGGACACTGCCCTGTCGTTCACTGATGGAAAACAAAATCTTGCCAGAATTGCCCAAGTGTGAGTGTGGACTACTAATTAGGGGCTTTGTGCTGCATCCAAGTCTTCATATCATACCTAACATGCTATCCCTTGTTGAAAAGATATATGCTCCTGTTTTCAACAATGAACTATCTGATACTGTTGTTGATGCTGATGATGCATTGGCTTCAATCTATGCAGAAACTCAAAGAAAATCACCTCAACAGTCACTCCTGCTGTTCTGAGTCTCAAGCTTGCCAGTATTGGTGAAGTTGACCCCACAAAAGCACCTACAAAGAAATAAGGGTGTCCTAGACAGGTGGTCAATGTGACAGGTCAGCAGGGCATGGCACAGATTTATTCCATATTTATGCAAAGCTTCTCCTTTACCTGAGTCTTGTTATGTAGATAGTGTCACTGATCTGCCTTCCAGGCCAGCCAATACACCAAACATCACATACTATTTGACCATATATTGTCTCTCAGATGCAGAAAGTGGAAAATAAGAGAAAATCAGTCATTCCACAAAGACTGTGGAGAGTCTGACTCCCAAAACAATCACTTTCTTAAGAAATGCTGGATGTGTTCAAAGCCAGCTTGTTCAATGGAACACTGCTTCATGCATCCAGAGTATCCTGACCACCTTCCCTTGGTCACAAAAAAATTGCTCAGGCTTTGTGGGCAGCAGCTTGGATAGTATTATTTCTTGTGATCAAAATCTTTGTACATCACCATGTCACTGACTGTTCAATTGCTGTTTGATAGAACAAGGATGAATCACTCATGAACTTGGAAAACCCACACAACCATCACAAATTCAATACCCTCCCTGGTTGTCAACATGGTGGCAAGATATCCCCACTGCTTCACCATCATCTCACAGGATATAATCAACAAGCAGTATCAGTCATCAGCTTCAATATCCCTCCTGAGCTCCTTACCATGTTCAAACCAGAAAATGTGGTACAACTGGTGGAGCAGTGACCTTTTCAATCCCCACAGATGATAGCTCTTAATCCCTCCTTGCATCTACTGCATGTCCGGGTCCAGATCTATCCCTTGACAAGTTCTGCATCTTATATAGCCTCAGCAATGACATACAAGCCAAGCTATATGAAACCCCATCTTCTGACTTGTCCTGTTATAGGGAAGTGGTCTTCTCTACATCTACAAGCATCCTTCATCCACACCTCTATTCTCATTGCCACATCTCCCCAACATACCAATTCACTTTCCACCCCAATTCCATTTGATTACCATGCTATCTGTGCATATCCATGCATTACCACATCATGGAACCCATCCTTCATTAGAGATCTTCAAGTCCATGTCCACCCAGATCCCTCCCTGTCCATCCAAACTCACTGGTAAATCTTAGCTATGGCCCCATTTCATCCAGGTATGTACTCATTTCACCAGACATAATCCATTATCTAATTTCCATGTGTCCTGTCTTCTATGGACACTTATTTCTTATATTGTAACTTGGTTTGACACTGTCATAGGTATGTCTGGACTATAAAAGTCTGTACTCAGTCTTTTAAATGTTATCTTTTGTTACCACAGACTTAAGGTCAAACATATGTAAGAACCAAACAAAAATGACACTTTCCAGACACCATCCTATGCACATCAATGCTTTCCACTGCCCCAACTACACCTTATGTGCCTGCTGACCACAGAACATGCACAGATAACACCCTATGACCTCTCCCTTACTTTCTAGAGGCCAATGGACTCTCCCTTCTAGAGTTCTTCTCACCCAAATCCCTTCCAGGTGGAATTTATCACACCCCTGCCTTTTATCACTATGTACCTTTGTTCCAACCTCTTAACACTAGGGAGGGACTTAGTATCTTTTCAGTGCAACACATAAGCTGAAGCCAAGTCCATTCTGATACTTCTGTGAACTCTGGACAGACCAAAAGAACTGGACTTAACAGACAGCAACCATCTTGCCAACAGTAAGCCCAAGTATAGATATATGATGACCTTAAATGAAAACTTCTTGCTTTGTTGCTTGTGTACCCTTCTTTGACCTGCCACACCTCCATGGACACTTCAGTCACCTACCTCGTAGGTCCATCTTTCCTTCTGTATGATTGAACATAAGAGGTACCTATGGGCTTTTAGTTTCTAAAGATATGAATAAAGTGGTTGACTCAAGGCCTTTATAGGACAGCTGAATGGTCTACCCAAAGTTATTCCCTACATAGATGGGGTATTAGGGGTCCTGAGAGACATTAGTGTATTGTATTATAAATGCAATACATGCTATCTGTCCATGTTTCAGAAGGGATTTCTTAGGATAAAGTGGTCAAATATTCACCTGGAACCAATGTAGACATATTAGTAGTATACAATTTATACAGGGGAGGAAAATTGAATGATGCAAAATGAGAAGAAAGATACTAGTAGATGAGAATGGTTGTCCAATCATGTATTGTACACATGGCTGTGTGCATTTACTGTCATTGTAAGACTAGGGAAAATCAGGTGGACTTGGAAATTCCCAAATGGTGTTACATCAGCCAACTAACCCTTGCCCTGTCCAACCTAGACAGATCTGGCAGGACTGGCACAGCAAGGTACCTAACTGGCAAGAGCTGGACAGAAAATCTGAAAATCATCCTGTGTACAAACTTGACCTAAAGATTTTACCAGACACTTTTACCATTAAATAGGTGACTTTGGCACATTCACTTTGTGCATTTTAGTCACCATTGTTACATAGCATACAAAAACTTAGGATAGGATTAGGGTTAGTTTACTGATGTAGGGGTGGACAGGGAATGCCCAATTGGTGCCAACACCATCTGGGAGTTTCCACAATGTTTGGGGAATTCCCAAGTCCACCAACACCATTTGGGAATTCCCATGTCCACCCCCAACACTATTTGGGCATTTCCAAGTCCACCTCCAACCACTTTCCCCAGTCTTACAATGATAGTAAATGCACACAGCCATATATACAATGCATGATTGCAATTTACATCTGCTAGTATCTTCCTTCCCACCTTGCATCATTCAATTTTCCTCCCTTGTATAGATTGTATACTACTAACCTGTCTACATTGATTTCAGGTGAATATTTGACCACTTTATCCTAAGAAATCCCTTCTGAAACATGGTCA
>KN826044.1:0-10866 GCA_000827395.1 Paxillus rubicundulus Ve08.2h10
CTAGGGATTAGCTAGGAGTAGTAAATAGGTATAAAGTAAACTCACCTCGGCCACTGCCAAAGAGGGTCAAAGAATGACTGAGGAATCTGAAGTGAAAAGCAAGTATATATATATGTAGCGGAGTGGGCGGAGAAGCACTCGCTAATGATAATAAAGGGGACAGGAACAGGAACAGGGGGGAAATGGGATTAAGTGATGTAGGAAAGTAATGGAACACCCCTAGAGGCTCAGGAGTGATGACAAGTAGAGAATGATGAGAGTCCAGATGAATTCCGGATGGATTTCAAGCGGGTGCTGAAAGTCTGAGCAGATCTGCCTGGCGGCAGAGCGGAGGTATGAACTCCAACATTCCGGGAAAGCGGAGTTGGTGTTCCAGTTCTGGAGTTCACTGTATTTTGTCACTTGCCTCTAGCCCCGTTCACAAGATCAAGGTTGGTTTCCATGTTGAAAGTCACCATGACCGTCATGTCCACTGCTAACTCAATGGAGTTAGGAAGTCCTGTGTGCTCATCATGTTTCCCTCGGTGTGCTGCTGTTCTTGATGTGATTGCAAAGCGCATGGATAATGTGAGTGGCTGTCCTTCAAAGGTGTCGAACGCAGGGCAGATAAAGAGCTGATGTCCTTGTTTTCAACAGTGTGCTTCTGACATTGCTGTATTCCAGTGTTGACAAATGGCATGGCAGGGAGTTATGAGTATGGCCTCATTCCAAGGAGCCAACACAAAATCTGTTGGAGGGCACGCAGGGTTTGTGATGATGAGCGAGTGGAGCATGTTGATGTGCTGGGCTCTGCAACTGCCATTGTGAACGTGGTGCAGGAGGTCAAGCCATTCTGGGTCGACAATGTGAACTTGTTGTTTAAGACAAACAACTTTTGTGAATTGCTCATATATTGCCCTGCCAAGAAGCTCTTCTGTGCTATCCTTGCTTGAATCTATTGGCCAATAGAGTGGCTTTCCAGCAACAGGCAAGAATTGATGAAAATCACGGACAAGAATAACATTTACTCCTCCGAAAGGGACTCTGTCTTTGCATACACCAGTGAGGCTTCGGCCATGAGCTACCACTGAGGATATCTGTCCAAAGAACCTCCGTGACAGCATTGATTTCTCATTGATGATGAGATACAGTCTGTTCTTCCAAAATACGAACAACTTCTTGGCTCCCTTTCATGATCGTTCATGCGCATTCACTGGAGTCTGCATGATGACATGAAGTGTCTTGCCATCAACAATTGATGCTGCAATTCCAGTGTACACACTCTTTGTGAGCAGGTGTGTCACTCCCTGGCATTTGAAGTTTTGAGTGATGGTTTCAATCATTTTGGACTTGCCCACACCTCCTTCTCCCGGGATGATCATGAGAAGCTGAGGTGGGTTGCAACCTGCCAAAGTCTCAGAGAGGTGCCAATCAATGATATCATAGGCATGCCGCTGATCACTTAGCAGGCAACTGGCATCGACGAGATTGAGATGGTCCTGAACAGTCAAAATGGGAAAGCATTTGACTCCACCCTCATTGCTTCCAACCTCAACCTCAACCATGTCTGTGCTTGTCACTGGCAACACCTCACCAATCAGTTCTTCTGATTCAACATATTCTTCTGATTCATTGTCTCCATTCAATTCAGCAACCTTCAACATCATTGAGGCTTGCCAGTTCTGCAACTTCAAGTAATTGTCTCCATGTGCAAAGCCTACATTTGTGGACTGACAGGACTGGTTCAATGTGTCGTCACTGAAGATATGTCTGGAACTTGCAATAGCAATTGCAAGTTGTCCATGCAACTCCTCCTGCTGATTTTTCTGAGTGTCTTCGTATGTTTTCAAGTCAGCTTCAATCAGCCATACTTCTGCAGAGGAGTCATCCATGGTAGCAGTATTTTCTTCCATCATTTCCACATCTTCACGAACCATCCAATCTCGTCCTTTGTCCCTTGATGTTGACAAGCTTTCATCTTTGTGTTGTACCTTGGCAGCATTTTTACATTCATAGTAGTATTGTATGCCAGCCATGATGTTAACAGCTACCTGTGATGCGGTTGCACGGAAAGCATCAAAAGATGAACAAAAATCTCCATGTCCATTTTTGATGTCTTGCAGATGACTCCATGGCCGAAGTAAAGCCAACATAGAAGCGAAGTACAGGTTTTCTGTACTTGCATTGTTTGGACGAGGAAAGAATGGCCTGACTACATCGGATAAGGTGTTATGTCCTGCAGTCCACACGACTCAGTGATGGGTGCAATGCCTAGGGTGATCTCTGAAGTAGTGGCTGTGCATGTTGTGAGGTCGACCTTGATGTGTGGCCATGGCAGATGCAGAGGATTGAGTGTCTTGCGAATCATTGACACTTCTTTCATTGTGAGGAATCAGTTCTTCATACGTGTCAACGATGAACTCAAAAAATGAATAATCTTCGAGCTCTATTCCTCGCTTTGAATAGTCTTCAACCTGTGATTGAGCAAATAATCGCCCGTTGGTTCTCACATTGATGGTAATGACATCATCTGCCTGCACTTGGGTGTCACAGTTGTTTCTCCATGACAACACACTGTAACTCACCTCAGAGTCACCAGTGCCATGGCTTCCTTCTCCTTGATTTGTTGCTGATGCTCGACTATTATCAGATCAATTACAATGTATAATCATGGAAAACAAGTGACTTACTCGGCTCTTTGTCTCAAGCGAAGCTCCTCAAAAACGGACAACAAATATCCTTGACTGGACGACCAATAGAGAGAAACATAGTGATGTGAGCATATTTGATCACCCCAGCCCATGAAGTATGCAATGACTTGAGGGGCAGACATCTCCATTTCCCAATTGATGGCTTGTTGGCATTGGAATATCAAAAGTTGGTTCTTCTCCAAGGTACCTTCCAAGTAGTCGCTATGAGTTTCGTGATACAACAGCATCTTTGCCATGAGGGCGGAGACATTATGATTCTTGCTTTGCTTCTTTGACTGGTATGCAGTTGAGTACCACATTGTGTCTTTGGTGTCAGCTCCATTCGTGATAAGCTTGATGTTGTTGTTGCAACAAACTGTTATTGACACAGGGGGGCAAAAATTATTGATGAAAGGAACTGTGCAATGCAGTTTCCAGTTCCCGTTCATCAATTTGTTCACCAGTCGGAATGTCCCAAGGTGCACAGTGTTTGCACACAAGTTGTCCATGTGTGTTATAATGTAAACAAGTGGCCTTTGTGCATGTGTGGACCTGTTGCAAGCGAACGACTCGACAAAGTCAATCAGCAAATTCATTTTCCCAGTTCTCTCCATCTGGATCTGGCAGTTGTGAATATACCAGCTGAGTCTCGTGGGGCATATTTTTAATGGCTTCTTCATCAAGACCATTGACATGTGCTTGGATATTTTTTTTAATGTATTCACAAATGTGCTGTTGAAATGCACTAGATTTGAGTAGTTCATGCATTTCGTCACAGTTTGTGGTGTCTTCAAGCCAGAGAAGCATGTGAACATGCAATGTACCCCAGCCCTGGGCCTCTACCACACCAAAGTACGCCTTGAGGCATCCCAACACGCCCATGGTCACATGTACCTGATCCTTCATTGCATAGATGCCAAATAATGTGGATAAGACTGCATGGATGAAGAAGAAGAAGTACTTTGCTGCAGCATATGGGTCATGAGTGAAATTTGCTGCACGATGAGTGCTGTCTTGTCCTAAAGTTGTGAAAAACTTGTCCATATCAATCTCTTCCCTTGCGAGAATTTGCACAACACAATCATGTGTGTCCAAGGGATTGATTGTGATACATAGAGAAGGACCTCTGAGTTTCAAGCAAGTTCCCCAGATCTGCCCATGGTATGAAGCCTGCATTTTATCTGACCCCTTTATGTGTCCACTGGAAGTGAACACATGTTTCCGAAGCAGCTTTACTCCAGGGTTTGAGAATGGGATTTGAGTGGCTTCCTCTTTCTCAGCTTGTTTCAAGTCTGCCACCGTTAATGAGTTGATGGCAAAAGTATCCTGCTCAAAGTCTTTTCGATGCATCTGGATGCATGCTGAAAGCATTGCATGTTGCTTCTGCTTGATGCCAACTGCAACAAAGGGGAAAGAATGGTGCGTGCGAAAACGTCGGTCATAGTATTGCAGTGCCCATCATGTGTTCTTCAAAACCAATGGCTCGATCTCTTTTAGCCTCAACTCCCCCAACACCATATGGGAACAGAATGGGGTAGGCAGCAGCTAATGGGTCTTGTGCTGGTGCAGGGTGTCCACTTGGACTGACCCCAAACTCGGAAACAGGACTAACACTGTGTCTCACAACATATCCTCCCTCACTGTCTTCTGTGTTTGCAAGGGCATATTTCATGCATTCATCCAACAATAAGCTCATGAGATCCATGTCGCTGACTCAGAGATACTGCAGAGGTATTACTTTGCCTTCTGCATCCACTGGAGCCAACAAAATCAAATTGATTATTCAGTGAATGTTCTTCGACATTGACAAAAAAATTAACCTGGTTCTTCAAGTTGGCCATTTATCTCAGGATCTGTTTGCACTTCAACACCACCTTCTTCCTCTCCGAGTCCTATGTAAAACATATTATTCATATTTAAGTTGAATCTTACAGATCACAAACAACTCACCTCCTGTATCATCATGTCGGACATACCCTGCTCTCTCTCTCTCAACTATCTCATCATTTGCTTCATGTAAAATAGCTCCTGAAAGCTCCACAGGTATCTCATCTTCGGGAAGGCCATTCAATCATTCGGGAGAAATGACAATGTCTTCGTAGATCTTGTTATTCTGTTTCAGCCACACAAGGGCCTCATAGACGACTTCGCAATGAACATGGAATGTCGACTTGAGCCATGTCTTCGGTAAATTTCTCATCCCAACATACATCACTGCAAGGACAGATGCTAATTGGGTTGCAGGTTGAGGCATTAATTGGCCCTCCAACATCTGCATGACTGCATTGGTGTTCATGTTGTACAATGTGACATTGCCACTCATGCCTCATTGCAAATGGTCTGGATTTCGTGCATGTCCATCCCTGGGATAGAGCTTAACAATGTAGCACTGAGGGTAGTGGCGTGTGATCAGCAACTGCTCTGGAAGTGAGAGAATTGCAAGTTCATGGGGCACTTTGCCAATCCATAGGTTGTTGGCGAGTGCAAACTTTGGCAATTAATTAGACTGTAGTGCTCGTTGGCATTCATTGCAAGTACAAGCAACCACTTTCATGCCCTCTCCTTCGACAAACTCCTGCAGTACCAACATATCCTCCCACAAATCATGTGAGACATCTGAAGTAGTGGGTTGCAACCAGCGTCGAATATTGGGAATGTCAAGCAGTGTTTGTTTTGCGCCTGGTTGAAATACTGGCCAGTACGTCATCCACAACACCACTCATATCTTTGGGTTACTTACCTTCAGAACTCCATACCTCATGTGCACAAATTACACCTATCAATTGTGACAGAGCTTCGTTGGATGTTGCTTCACGGAAAGCTCAATAACAAGCTTTCTCTTCTTCTTCTGTAGGTAACTTCATGAAATCTGCATGATTGCAAGCTAAGTGGTTTTCATCATCCTCAATGCTTCTGAGTTGCTCCTCTGTGTCTCCCATCCCATCACAGTCTTCCTCCATGTCTGATCCCCTTCCAATTCCTTCCTCTCTAATTCTAATGCTCACTTCTCTCTGTTGTTGCATATTCTTCTTCTTACTTATTTGCTTCGTTATATTCTCTCATTGTTTCACACATGCAGCTTGACGAATTAACTCTTGAATGTCCTTGGGCTGACTCTCGACAAGCTCCATCACCTTGTTCCAGTGGAGCCACTTTAACAT
This sequence comes from Paxillus rubicundulus Ve08.2h10, assembly GCA_000827395.1. NCBI lineage: Eukaryota > Fungi > Basidiomycota > Agaricomycetes > Boletales > Paxillaceae > Paxillus > Paxillus rubicundulus. The sequence continues at coordinate 5,831 of KN826044.1, forward strand.
TCGTGAAAAGGTCCCTGATGGAACAGCTTTGTCGACTTCTTCTTTGGTGAGGTCTCCCACCACACTTCATTTGTGCTGGGATGCAGACATTGTCTGACTGACAAGTAACAGTTGCAGCATAGTAATACAGTATACATGTATTTACTACACAAGCCTTCAAGCTGGTCTCCTGATTTCGTCATTTTCACCTGTATCATTGTTACCTAAGTTCCAAGTTCTGTGCAGTAGTAAAGTCTCTTTTTCCTGTGTGCTTCAATGCTATAGCTGACCTCTTTCATTGTTTACACTTTAGGCCAATTTCCTCTACAGTTCCGAGAGCTGCCTGTGACAGTTGCCCTTTGCATGAAAAACCTTCACCACAACTTCAACTCAAACAGCGTCAACTCCTTATCAAATGTCTAAACTATATGTAGGTCACGAGTCATGACCAGCACTCTGACCTCAAACATGCTGTGGGGAAGTGTTAATTCCTACAGCTGCAACTGCCAATCCCCGCAAGCTCCTTCTGCCTACCTCATTCACTTCCGACTGTGCACTCCGGTCTGTCAGTCTTTTTACAGATCCCCATGCCCATGTCCTCCGGTCCTGTCCATCTCGCCGGTAAGCCCTTTAATTTTCTGCGTTTCTACTTTTACCGTCTCGGAGCCACTCTATACATACTTCCGCCGTTCCGTTGGCCTGTTCTCTATGTTTGGATTTAGTTTGGTATTGTTGCGGGAATCTCCGCAGTATAAAAAGCCTGTACTTAGTTTAGGGAAAGGCATCTTTGGTCACAACGGACTTAAGGTCAAACACATGTAAGACCCGGATGAATCAATGCAAGTACCGACGCTCAGACAACCCTCATCGCACGTAAAACCCTTTGCTTCTACTTTACACCACACCACCTCCTCCGCTTTTCCTCCAAAGACCTGTCGGAAAGCGCATTACTCTCTCCCCAATGAGCACCCAGGACCAACGGACTCCCCCTTCTTCATTCCTTCTCGCACGAAATCCCTTCTGGGTCGATAATTTTGCATACCCTTCTTAAAAACATTTTTGACTTAGTCCGGACCTACTAACACTAGGAAGGGACTTTGGATTCTTTCAATGCTATCCCATGTTAGTAAATCCTCTTATTCTTATTCAGTGTGTCAGCTTGTTCATTCTGACTTTGAAATAGGGTTTTATCTTATCGTGTCAGGTGCAGTTGTACAATGAGCTCGTTTTGAATCAGTGACATGAAATGTCTTGAAAAGACTGACTTTGATGTTTCACATCCTCTCCCTTCTGTCATATTCCGTGCTGCGCAAGTCAACTCTGCTTCTCTGGAGCCCACTCCGGACCAAGTCCGCTTTCTCCGCCTTCTGTTTCTCTGTTTCTCCATTTCTCCATTTCTCTGCATTTCCACCTTCTCCTTAACATTTCCATTCCTGTGCCTTGATTCCTTATCATTCACATCTTTGACAGACATTTGACATATCTAATGTTCCCATCTTCCAATTAATCCGATTTTTGACATTTCCCGACGTTCTGACATTTCCCCAACTTAATCCTATCTCTTTGACATTTCTGACTCACATCCCGCTTCACTCCGGCACTCCGGTGCCCTCCGTGTTTACTTGTCCTGTAGTATATAAACCCCTCTTGTATTCTGCATTCCTCAGTTCAAAGATTGACTTTGATCACTCCTCCTCTCTGCCCAACTTAAGTCCCTTGCTCGACACTTGATGCCAGCCTTCTTGTTGTCACTCTGACCCTCCGAACTCTGACCTCCAATAACTCATCCTACTACTCTGTACCACCGTCACTCCGCTCCTCCACTCCTCACATCCACCCTTCGTAAATATTGGACTGAACTCGGACAAGGGTGCAACACATAAGTTGAAGCCGACGTCTGCTCCGCCTCCGACAACTCTGGACAGCCTGGAGGACTTAGCATCTTAACACCTTCCCACTATCCAATTTTTCGCCTCATGATGACCAGAGAACATGGACCTGAAACCCCCAAGATCCTTTCCCCTGTCCCACGCACTCCCTCACCTCAGGCTTGTCTTCAACAACTGGGGCCACCTCTTGATCCAAATTCCATTTTTCCTGATGCTGTTCGACAGCGTTTGACTGCACCTTCAGTATCAGCATGCTACATCGCATCTCCCAGCATCTCCCAACAAGTCCAGCTTTGGACCGGCAACTCCAACAACCTCATATTACTGAAAGGGGAAAGTGACACAGAATATTTGCTTTGTGGTGTGTTCAACATTGCATGGAATGACTTCTTCTTCACAGCAGATGGCAATTATGACCCTGCAAACTCTTACGGATCTGCCTTCTGTGATGTAAAACTCAACTGCCGCCTCACCGCTCCTCAGTCAAACAACTTCCAGTTTGCGCACAATGACTTTGTTGCCTGCATCGAGAACTTGCGCAATCTTGAGGAGTTGATCAAGCACAAGAAAAATGACCAGTGCATCAGTTCAATCGTTGAACACCTCAGCACTCAACCTCAATTTAAACTGAGCCATGCTCTTTTCGATGTAAGTCTATCTCCATCATATAATTTTTCTCTGTTTCTTACAATGTTCGTCCTGTAGTTGAAGCCTGTCAAATCATCAGATGCCAACGAGCCTGATGACAAAAGTGCTCAGGGAGATGATGACAATGCTTCATTGGGTACAACATTAATCCTTTCATCTTCAACATACTAACTCTAAGTAACCCAAGGCACTGCTGAGGAGTTGGGCCCTGAATTTGTAATGGAAACATGGCCCATTAGCGAACAGTGCCTGCCTCATTTACAAGAACTCTTTGAGTCGCATGACATCTGCCCTCTCCCAGCCTTTGACAAGAACAACAAGCACATCCCTCCAAGATTATATCAGGATATGCTATAAGGCGCAACTGTAGAAGTATACTTCACATACGGTCATCATTTCATTAGGAAGGCCAAGAGACATGTCTACAGTGCCATCCTCTGCCACCTCCGAGTGCTTTGTGCACCAGCAAAGCTCCCTTCCAGTCCATTCAAACGTGCTCGCATCAGTGCTATGACCAAGACCAAAGGCAAAAGTCGTGCTTACTAATTAATCTTTTTGCCTGTTCAATTTGTTTGCTTGCTTGTCTCCACTTTGATCTAGTATATAGTACTGGCTTGCTCCCATTTCGACTCATTTATGTTCCACTGTACTGAGACTAGTATCTAGTTTGTTTGTAGAAGTAAGCCCATTTCCTGTAAATTTGTATAGTCCCTTATGGCTTTGCAAATGGTTAACCTCGCTTTCTAACAAGTTGTTCAATCGCCCGAGTGGTATCGCACATTTTCGGTTTGGCAGGATCAAACTCACTGTAAACAAGGTTCCTGCCGACGAAGTGTGGCCCTACCTCTAGTATATGGTGGCAGCTTGAATGCAGGTGCAAATTCCAAGTCTTGGCATCACATATCAACACCGGTGATATTTTAAGTTTTGCCTTGGCCAGTACAATGGCCAAACTATGAAGTATTGATGAACAATAAGTTCCCCTCCTAAATCTGAAGTTTCGACAAAACACTATATGTACACTGATATTCGATATATTGTTCAAATTTATATCCTGCACGTGATCATCACGCAATGATTTCCTGTTGATCACCCAAATTTGACATGCTCACACCCAGTGAGAATCGGCCATGTCTGCCGATGCCAGGGTATGTCCATACCTGGTTTTTAGTAGGTAGTTGCAGACTGCATATAAGAACAGAATGAGACACATTTTACTAATAAAATGGGAATGTCGTGCATGCTCTAGTCTAGTTGCATCTGGTGGAATATGTTTTTTTGGCCTGTAACATAAGTAAGATGACTGTAGCATATTTTGTTCTCGTTTGATTTGATCAGGAACATCTGGTCAAATCTGATCACATCTGATCACATCTGTGTTTGTGTGATTTTGATAGTGCAGTATTCCCGGGTCACATCTGATCACATCTGATCACATCTGCATTCATATGATTTTGATAGGGCATCAATCTCAGGTATTCCTGGGTCCCAAATAGCACACAATGACATTAGAAAGCATACAATGACATTACACAGGTACGGAAAATACCAGACAGGGACAGAATACATTGGAAAGTGTACAGCAGACAATACAGCACATGACATACTATGACATAACTGAGTATACAGCACCAAAATGACAGAAAACATAAAAAAACATACCACATCATCCCACCCAAAAAAAGTGGACGAGATGCATGCGACTTGAACTGTGTGCAAGAATATCCAAAGAGAGTGTTGTCCATGTCCAACCAAAGGAGACATATGGCTAGGCTTGAGCTTGTGGCAGACCTGGAAGACATTCAGCGTGGACATAGTAGTACATGCAGCGGACACTTGAGAAGTTACCTGCTATTCTGTATGGCCGCACTGAGTCAAAGGCCCTCTACTTCTGGTGCTTTCTTCCTGTGAGTCGTAGCATGGGCTTCTGTGTGGCTGCAGCTTGTTTGTGTTTCCCGGTGGACTTGGATGTCTTACATGTGGTAATGGTTTCGTCCTCAGGCCCTTTCTCTTCAGCGTTCTGTGACTTCAAAGCATCTTGGGAAATTGGTGCAGGGAGAGCAGGGAGAGGCAGGATTTTAAGTTTGAGGACAGTCTTCGACAGCATAGTGCTACAGCTTTCATGTTAGCTTACCAATATATATAGTATAGATTCAACCTATGCTGGGTGTGCAATGACGTGCACCGGTCCCTGTTTAACCTTTTTGTTTGCCTCTGAATCCTTGCTGTTTCCTTCAGTGGTGGACTCATCTACTGGGCTTGTGGACAAAGCACTGGCAGAACAAGGTTGAGGCTCTGGAATAAGAGGTGAAACAGTAGAAGACAAAGGCAGACCAGCAGCTGCTGGCAAGGTAGAGACTGGGGGTGGACTGGAAGCAGGAGTGGTAAGTGGAGAAGCTGGGACAGAAGGCGTGACAGACGAAGAAGGGGGGACAGACAAGGACAATGGCACAGGGGAAGGCAATGGCTCTGACGCTGGAGTGGAAGGCCTGGGTACTACACCAGATGAAGAGGGAGTTG
>KN826045.1:0-10880 GCA_000827395.1 Paxillus rubicundulus Ve08.2h10
ACTCCGCTACATATATATACCTAGTTTTCACTTCGGATTCCTCAGCCATTCTTTGCCCCTCTTTGGCAGCGGCTGAGGTGAGTTTACTTTATACCTATTTACTACCCCTAGCTAATCCCTAGTAGTCTGGGCAATCACTGCCCTATTATAGGTGAATATAGTCATTCTTTGCCCCTCTTTGGCAGCGGCTGAGTCTGGGCAATCACTGCCCTATTATAGTTTTTATCAACGTCTAGTGAGGGCATTGGGTTTGGCTCCGGGTTCCCCACGCAGAAGCAGATGACAAGGTTGAACTGGGAGAGGAACTCTGACCAGCGGGCTTGGTGGTGTGCAGGATCTTGGAGATGGAGAAATACTCAAGGTTTTTGTGGTCCATGATGACATCAACTGGAGTTGTGGAGCCCTCTAGGTAGTGGTGCCAGGAGTGGAATGCTTTGTGGATAGCAAAGAGTTCTTTGTCATGGGTGTCATAGTTGAGTTCTGGAGCGGTGAGGGTCTGGGAGTAGAATGTGACTGGGTGGAGTTCGTCATCCAGGCAGCGGATGGAAAGGATGCCAGCAATGGTGTAGTCAGAGGCATCAGTCTCAACGATGATAGGGGCGTCAGGCACCCAATGAGTTAGAACGGGAGCGGAGGTGAAGGCGTCTTTCAAACACTGGAAAGCGGAGCGGCATTCGTCAGAGAAGTTCCATGGAGCATTTTTCTGAGTGAGGCAAGTGAGCAGAACAATGATGTCAGAATAATTGCAAATGAAGCAGCAGTAGAAGTTGGTGAAACCGAGGAAGGATTGGATGTCTCTAACTTTCTGAGGTTCCAGCCAATCAGTGATAGCTTTGACTTTGTTGGTGGACATCATCAGGCCGCAAGGGAAGAGGAGGTATCTGAGGTATTCAATGGAGGAGGTGTGGAATTCGGATTTCTCAGGTTTGGCATTTAGTCCATGCTTCCAGAGTCAGCGGAGGACCTCACGGATGTGCTCCTTGTGAGAGGCCATGTCCTGGGAGTAGATGAGGATGTTGTCCAGATAGACTATGATGCAAACATCAAGCATATCAGTGAAGATTGTATTGATAAAACACTGGAAAACCGCCGGAGCGTTGGTCAAACCGAATGGCATTACTAGCCACTCATAGGAGCCATAGTGGGTGCGGAAGGCGGTCTTCCATTTGTCTCCGGGCACAATGCAGATGAGATGGTAGGCGTGCTGGGGGTCAATTCTGGTATAGACTTTACCGCGGCTTGGAGAGTTGAGGAGGTCAGAGATGAGCAGGAGTGGATAGTGGTCTTTCTTCGTGATTTTGTTGAGTCCTCAGAAGTTGACGCAAAGGCAGAGTGAACCATCCTTCTTGTGGACAAAGAGAACTGGAGCAGCATGAGCAGAGGAGGAAGGGCGGATGAAGCCATTAGTGAGGTGTTCGTCAAGGAAGGCGCGGAGGGAGCCCAACTCGGTAGCGGAGAGGGAATACATAGTTCCGAGCGGAGGAGATGCTCCTTCTTCCAGGTTGATCTTTAGGTCATGTTTGCAGTGAGGGGCAAGCTGGGAGGCTTTGCTTTTACTGAAGACATCAGCGAAATCATGGTAGTCCAGCGGAACAGCAGAGAGATCTACTGGGTCAGCTTCGGCAGAGGTTGCATGGAGCTTACTTTCTTTGGAGCAGAGATGCAGGCTGAACTGCATGGAGCCTTCCAAGTGGCATGTGAGCACAAAAGCGGCAGCATTGATAAGGGCAATGTGAGGAGCCTTGCAGTCAGAGAAACGTGGCGTATTGGCGGGGGCGGAGTCAACTGGTGGAGGGGATTCCAAGGGTTGCAGAGGTGATCTCAGGGGTGTTGGCACTTGCTGCTGGATTGAATGGAACATGATACTGCCCAATACCCAGTCAATCAACAGATTGTAGCAGGTGAGCCAGTTGTTCCCTAGAACAAGTGAGCAGGCAGAGTCCAACAGAGTTACATAAAATGTAGTGGAGGTGATATCGCCAGTGGGGAAATGAATGGAGAGGTCTATGGCTTCAGCAATGTAAGAATTTGAAGTACCATCAAATAATCAGAGGAGAATAGGCAGAACGGAATAAGTTTTGACTTTGTTTTTTGTAACGAAAGTAGTATCTATGAAACAGTCACTGGAACCAGGATCTAAGAGAGCGGGAAAATCAGGAATGTCATAAGAAAGTATAGTAACAGACAGGGTCAAAGAATTAGGATCAGAAAGAGCGGACACATTGAGTTTTGTCTCCTTTTTTGCACGGTCAGAGTCAATGCAACCCCCATCCTGTGTGGAGTCTTGGGAGTTGCGGACTATTTTTTCGCCTCTGAGGCAGAAGCAGACGGATTAGCGTCCGGCAAAGCGGAGGTGGTGGCAGTGTGGGCTTTGGCTGCCTTGGAGGTGGACTTGCGACAATCCTTCGCCATATGGCTGGGGTCGCCGCAGAACATGCAGAGCTTCAGGTCAAAGTGGCACTTTCGCTCCTCAGAGGTCAGGCTGGGAAGAGCAAGGGGGTGGAGCTTTGCCCTAGAGTTGGAGGTGGAACTAGTGGGGTTGGGCACAGACCTTGTGGAGGATGAAGTATGGGTGTTGGACAGAGGTGGGTTGGCAGGTTTTGCTTGGCGAGTGATTTCAAACTTGCACTCCCAGTAGCGCATGTCGATGCCTTGCGAGAGGATGTGGAGTTTGGTGAGCATAACAGGTTTGCCCACACGAGCAATTTCGTCCTTGATGCAGTCCGGAGGTCTGCTGTAGAAGTGGTGGAGGAGTGCGCTGTCTCCATATCCGTGGACTTGTGATGCGATGTGGTTGAACTCCATGACGTACTTATTGATGCACTGACTGTCCTTCATGGAGAGGTTGTCTAATTGGTGTTTGACATCTGTGACGTGCTGTCGCAATGAGGTGGAGTTGGCATGTTAGGAGGGTCAAGAGAGCCAGAGGCCGATGTGTTGATGCAACAAGAGGAGAAACTGTGGAATTGGCTAACCGTATCAGGTCCTCTACGACTGCTCATGAAGGAACTAAGTTGTGGTAGCATTGGAGTGATGGAAGGGTTTTGTTGAAGTGTCTGAGAGCGAGTTTGGACTCTAGCCATGAAAGATAGGAGTTAGCAAACTCAAGCAAGTGGGAGTTCAAATATACTGTTAAGATGCTGAGTCCTCCAGGCTGTCCGGAGTTGTCAGAGGCAGAGTGGACGTCGGCTTCAACTTATGTGTTGCACCCTTGTCTGAGTTCAGTCTGGTATTTACAAAGTGGGCGGAGTAACAGCAGAGCAGAGCAGAGTAGTAAAAGGATTCAGATGTCGGAGGGTCAGAGTGACAACAAGAAGACTGGCTTCAAGTGTTGAGCGAAGGACTTAGGTAGGACAGAGAGGAGTGATCAAAGTTGATATTCAAACTGAGGAATACAAACTACAAGAGGGGTTTATATACTACGGGACAAGTAAACACGGAGGGCACCAGAGTGCCAGAGTGAAGCGGAATATGAGTCAGAGATGTCAAAGAGATAGGATTAAGTTGGGAAATGTCAGAACGAGTCAGAAATTGGATTAATCAGGAGGTGGGATTATTAGATATGTTAAACTTCTGTCAAAAGTTAAGGATGAGGGACAAGGTACAGGAATCAGGGGTAAGAGAGATAAGCGGAAAAGCGGAAAGTGATAAGGCGGAAAAGCAGAAAGTGATAAGGCGGAAAAGCGGAAAAGCAGACTTGGGTATAGGTGGAAAGCGGATTTGGTGCGGAGTAGGTTCCGGAGGAGCAGAGTTGACTGGTGTGACACGGGATATGACAGTTTGCCAGCTTATAAGGAGTTACATATGTGTTGTGAGATGTGGATATACTTACAGCATGACCACCAAGATCAATGTTTGGTGGTAATCACACTGATATTGATCACATCTTGTCCCATGTCACAAGGATAAGGATTATCATTCACCAATCTAATCACTGCTGTAAATCTAGTACAGAAAACTACTGGAAGATATGATATGTTTCTTTGTCTGCAAAAGAGTTGATGTAGTACTCAAGTAGCACTCAATGGCACAATGTCAGGTATCTTGCTATCAAAAATGGGGATGAGTTCCAGAGCATGTGACAAAAACTATAGGAGGGCAGTGATTGCCCAAACTACTAGGGATTAGCTAGGAGTAGTAAATATGTATAGAGTAAACTCACCTCAGCTGCTACCAAAGAGGGGCAAAGAACAACTGAGGAATCTGAAGTGAAAACTAAGTATATGTATGTATTGGAGTGGGCAGAGAAGCACTCATTAATGATAATAAGGGGAATAGGAACAGGAACAAGGAGGAAATGGAATTAAGTGATGTAAGGAAGTGACAGAGCATCCCTGGAGGCTCCGGAGCAATGACAAGAAAAGGATGATGAGGTATGATAAAAGTCTGTGCAAGTTCCAGACAGATTCCAAGTGGTTGCTGAGACTCCAAGCAGTTCTGCTGCCAGGTGGAGTGGAGGTACAAACTCCAACATTCTGAAAGTGCAGAGTTGGTGTTCCAGTTCCAGAGTTCACTGTATTTTGTCAGCATACACCACCTCTGTCATTGGTACGACCACACAAAAATTAGAAGCAGTGTTGGTAGCTTGAGTGGGGGGATGTTGTACTCTATATAGCCCCACTCCATCCTGATCATCATCTGGGTGTCTGATTACAATGAAGTACTCAATGTAGATGAAGGGAGTTGGTGCAAGGTACAGTGGAAGCTCCTTGTGAGATTTGGAAGAGAAGATCGCCTTGACTCAGGCAACATCTAATACCAATTTACATCATCAACACATTAATGCAAAGCCATAAAAAAGAAACAAAAAAACATGACCTATAATGCCATCTGTGTTGGGGCAACCGAGAAGTACTGCACCATATGCACCAAAAGGTCATTCATCGGAACCTGGGTATGCCTGGACAACTTGGCTCTTCATTAGATGCTGAGGTCTAAATGATGAGTGTTGTTGGATGCAGAACTTGTGCCATATGTCTACTTTGCCAGCTGATGGCTTCCAAAGGTTAGTTGGGTTGCCTCTGGATGCAGCAATGATATAGTCTTGTATATAATGTACCACACATGGTACATTATATTTGCACTGCATCTCTGTGACCACCAATCCTGTGTGGTCTGGACATACAGTGACATGAAATGCCATGGCACTGTTTGATGACAGGAAGCCCCTGGGGTTCATAAAATAGTTGTGAAAGGGACATGGGCCCTTTAATGAATGCTCTGCCTTGGGGGCCACATGGATAATGAATGACAGTGCCAGATTAATGATGGTCACCTTGTCCTCCATGACAACAGCATGCTCAAGTGGAGCATCTGATAGCCAGATGATATGGTACAGGTCAAAGTAGTGCATGGATTCACCACAATTTGGTTGGTGAATGTGCTGGCCTGACAACTGGTCTGTTTGAAAGGAAGCTTGCAGTGGGTTGTTAGCAGGCATTCTGAAACATCAGTGGTGTACTGGATGAGGGTGCCATTATCAGTGATGTTGCATGCAAAGTTCTGAAGCAGCTCTAGCTTTGGAATATTGAAATCTGACTTGACATCACTTGCCCCTGTTACCCCTCTGCCTCTACAATTGTGTGTCACATTGCATGAAACTCTTGCAATGCCTCTACCATGGTGGCAATCGAAGCATCTGAATGCATTTGGTTTTGTGCCATGTAGATGGACTCAACCATAGACCAAATACAGTAGACAAATGTTGGGGTTGTATGGGCAGTGGCTTTGGCAATCATGGGGATGAGTGTCTGCTGGATATCTCAATGTTCCCTTCCAGTCATCTGTTTGATGTGGGAAACACCTGAGGTGAAGTGTCTGATGCCCATACATTTGTGCTGGGTCTTGTACTGGGTGTCAATAAGGTAGTTTTCCACAACCTCCTTGCACCATTTGAGGACGTGGTTGAAAAAGAACTTATAGCATGTATGTAGTATTTCACCAACCAGAAAGATAGCAGGATCCACAAACTTCCAGTCCTGCCAGAATGGTAGGTGAACTCAAAGCAGCTTGACCTCCTTCACCTTCTTTTGAAAGGGAACAATATCCCATGGATGAACCTGATGGCACAGATCCTCTCTCTGGGTGAGCATACTCATGCCAGTGTGGGTGGGGGAATGAGTTGCAAAATTGGGGGAGAGTAGTTGTTGTCATGGGAGAGGCATTCTTAGAAATGCATGCAATGAGCTGTTGCTCCAGTAGATCAGTGATATAGGCCACAAGAGGTGTGAAGCAGTAGCAATGATGTCTGAGGCCATCGGTCATCTGTGAACCACAGAGTGCAGCTTCCTTGAGTGAGCCAAAGACAATATCCATGCATTCATGAAAAACACAGGCACCAAGCAGGGTTTGAAAATCAGGATGGACCTCAAAAGAGTAGATAGATATGAAGGCAACACATCTCCAGGTGTGGGAGGTTGTTTGCATTCTGACATCTGACTGGATGTTGCCAGTGGTAACAAAGACAGGGTGCACCCCCAGCCCTCCTGTGTGTCTTGTCATGGGAGTTTTGTCAGAGGCAAGAATAATGGGAATGATCATCACACCCTCCAGAAGTTGATCCTGGCAGATATTGAGAAGCAAGGAAAGTTGGCACATGATATGTCAATATTTACCTGTATGTGATGCACTCAGTTCCCAGTAAAGAATTCGCTATACTCTCTCTCCATACTGTGCATGACAACATGTGGGTCAAAAGTCATGTAGTTTTCAAAGATCAGGTTTGACAAAATATCTTCTACAACCTCTTTCCCATCACACCAGATGAGGTTAATGGGGTTAGTAGTAGCACAATCCTGGATCTGAAGTGTTGTACACTGCCAAACAGGGCTGCTGAGCCATGTGTCAATCCACCTAAGTAGCTGTTCAGCAGAATTGAAGGATGGCTTTTCTCTCTTGTGAAACTGCAAGCTGCTATTAATCAGTCATCCTTGAGGTAATAATCATGATACTTATCCATTTCAGTCTTAGAAATTCATTGATGGCCATTTGTGTCAGATGTTTGGCAAGGAGTTTGGCAAGTTCCCATTCCCCATCATCTGCAAAAGGGTAATAGACAACATGTTCCCAATGCCTCTTGTATTGGTTGGCCTTCATCTTGTCAAACAACATGGCCCCTTTGCCATATAGGTATCCTGAGGCTGTGTGGCATTGACCATGGATGTCCTCACTGGGATGCTTGTAAAAGGAGGGGGGGATCAGATATGGGATATCTGTTCACAGCAAGGTGCATGGCCCATTGTTCAGATGGCCTGCCAGCACTGCTGGAGATTGGAATGCAGTATGACATTCTGGGCAGGTAAGTATTTCCTTGCATAAAACAATATGGCAACATGGTCCATGAGGAATTGCCAAGAATAACTCACGCATGTTCTGAGGTAGATATGTTATTCATCATGATTCTTCAAGTCAAAGTTGCCACTGGCACTGGCAGTGTGAGATGTTAGTAGTGCAACCAACCAAGACAAAGAATACATGAGGAAATCAACAAGTCTTTTGAACTCCACTTGAGTCTTCCTCTAACCTGTACTATGACACAATCAAACATTGATTTCAGTCTCTCATTGTGGATCTACAAGCAGCCTCCCATGTTTCATGTTCTGTATCCCCTTCTATCAGTCCATGCAGTCCTAAAATCAACCAAATGCCAGTATTTATTGATCAAGACATTCTTCAATTGCCTTCCTGCAAGTGCCCTGATGACAACCACAATGTTTGTGCATCCTTTCATCTGGGTGGGGGTTCACCTGGATCTGAGGCCTCAGAAAATATGCACTCTGGCCTTCCCACCCCACCTACATCCTCCCCTCCACCAGTCCTTACCAGTCTATCTGAAGAGGCATTGATATGCAGAAAGCACAGCCTTGAAGTCAGGGCTCATATGAAGACTAGGTTCCTGCCATACAGACATTGGATTGTCCCCCCTCCCCTAGAACTCTACTTCACCACGAAATCCCTAGGGTGCTCCTCATACATGGAACTTGGGTTTGAGGATATTGTAGAGGTTTGTAGTTTACCTATTTACATGCTACCCTTCTAACACAATGAGCATTCATAACAGGGGAGGGAAAAGTTCCAGTGTGGTCTAAACCAACTTTCTGATATGGTGGTGCACAAGGCTTATGAGGCCAAGATCTGCATCCTTGATCATCTGTCTTTGACACAGTCAGAGACTTATGCTCAGGAGAAACAAGTAGACTTCCTGCATGCAATTCAAGGGGAGGACAATGAAGAGCTTTCTGCCGCTGATGAGGAACTGGATTGTATCAAAGGGGTGCTAGCTGATTATGGTATCACTGTCAAAGGCCACATGGCCTTCAAGCACACTATATATTCCAACAATGTTGTTGCATTGGCCATTGCCAATATGCAACTGCATCAAATCTCTCTCGCACTTGGAAGATGTACAGGGAACAATAGCAGTGAGATGTCAGATTCAGAGTTATCCAGCAAAGATGTGGCTGACAACCAGGCTTCAGACTTGGAATCATCTGATGGGGATGTGGCTGATGATTTGGAGTATGAAGATTAGATATAATTGGAGGTAAGTCAGCATGTGGCATGCAAAACATGTTGGGCTAACCCTACAACCCAGGCCAGGCCATTATGCACTTCAACCAGAAATCTTTTCCAATACATGCTCTTACTATTTATGTACTTGGCCTCATTTTATCCATTTCATTCCAAACTTTAGTTGACTGAACTGACTCTACTGTGTGGGGTATGACCAGGAGGGGGTGGGCTTATGGCAAGGAACAGACAAGTCCATGGGTTCATGGCATGCACCAGAAAATCCCAACCACCCCTTGCAACAATATTTTACTACTGGAGCATGGACTTCCAACATCCCTGATGAATACTGGTATGAAATTTTACCCAAGCCTTCCATAGGGCACCCCTAGAACATCAGATCAGCATTTCTGCCACACAAAAATTGGATGGTGTTGGCATACAACTCTGCCCAGGAGCAGATGAGGTTCAACTGGACCAGCCTGGGCCCTGTGCTGCTGCCTGCAGCCCATGTGCCTCAGCACATCATTGCACTTTGTCCAGTTTGCAGCAGAGGAACACAAATGGCACAAGACCACTACACCAATGTTATTGAGGTGCATCATGGCTACATACTATGCATATTCAGGATCACTAATTTGACCTACAGGCTGTCACTATGTGCCAGCAAAAAGTTCACATGGCAGGGCAATGTAGGCATACCAAGTGGCAGAAGCAAGATACTCACATTCACACCACCAGGGCTTATAACCTGTAGAAAGCTATGACAATAGGCAGTTACTTGACTTACCTACAAACATTGGTTGAGTGATGCTAGATGGTGGTGGTTGTAAGTCAAGAGTGTTATTCAAACTCAGCACAGTGGCTGGCTTTGTATTTATAGAAGCATGTGAACTATATACTTAATATATACTATTAACTAATCATTCAACAAAAAAAATGGACCCAGTGGCTTGAAAGCAGTGCTGTCACCTCAAAATACATAGACCCAGTCACCTCAAAAGCAACTATGCTGTCTCAAGACTGGACCTGACATGATTAAGAGAGATCCACAGCCTCAAAAGCAAAGCTGACATGTTGAAAATGGATCCACTCTCTTAGAAATGGACCCAATATGTTGAAATCAGACCCAGTCCCCTGAAAAATCATGCCATCTCACCCCAGGGAGTGGGTGTTTTGTCTCAAAAATGGACATGACATGTTGAAAATGGACCCATCACCCTGGGAGTTGGCACTTCAAGCTGCTTGAGTGTTAGACACCTTGCCCATGGTCTCAGGGCATTGGCTGCCCTGCCAACAGTAAGTGAAACAAATTGATTGATTATGTTTCCAGCCCACAGCATGTGTTTTCACTCTAGATTTGTGTATAATCAATGATATGTTATGAATTCGAAAGGTCGTGTATGATTGTGTGGCAGTGTGTACAGATGTGTAGGGTTTGACAGGGTTCAGGGTAGACCACTTCTGGGGAGATGTTGGCTGGGTGAGGAACAAACCCATGGCAACATGTTCCCAGCAGTGGACCATGCATCACCCTGCAGCATATAAAGGGGAGTTAAGATAATAATGAGGGTGACAGGGTTTAGGGTGGACCACTGCTGGGGCATGTTGTCTGGGTGAGGAATGAGCCCATGGCACAGAAAATAAATGGGAATTGACATGATAACTAGGATAACAGGGTGATGGGTGGACCACACAGTGGTCTATACATCACACTGCAGTGTACCAAGGGGGATTGGGGGCAATGCCCCCAATGAGTCAAAAACTTGTTGCACCTTAACAGGAAATTCAGCATGATGGAGACTGAATTTAGGCTTTCCTATTCTGACCAGAGTTACATATCTTCCTCTCTCATTTTGTAGTTGATCCTTATGATCAAAGGCCCTTGGAGAAATTATTTTCAGGTTTCTGGTCATGTATTTCATCCAAATAAATATTCTTGTATTGTACAATTGATGTGTGGTCCAGGTATGTGTCATATTATTGAAGTGCCTGAAATCACCCTCGAGCACCATGGATGCCATTCTTGTGCAACGAGCTGCTCAATTTTTGTCAAAATACACAGCCCTACTTGTGACACTCCCACCAGCCCAAGTCCAAATATTAAGAGTCCATCTGGACAGCAAATGTTGGTGGAATTTGAGAAGCAAACTTCAACATGACCAATGCACATGATACGGTCAGGTAATCTGGGAGATCCCGGATTCCATCGCTTACCTACCACCATGTCGTCCGAGTCCGATGCCTCCAAAAACTCCAGAAATAGTCAGGTCTCCATCCATTCCCTTCGTTCTCGAGGTACAGTTGATCCAACAACCCTGAAGAAGAGCAGAAAGCCCTCTGCCAAGTGGACTCTAGACGAAGAAACTGCT
>KN826046.1:0-10893 GCA_000827395.1 Paxillus rubicundulus Ve08.2h10
TTTGGCAGCGGCTGAGGTGAGTTTACTTTATACCTATTTACTACTCCTAGCTAATCCCTAGTAGTCTGGGCAATCACTGCCCTATTATAGTTTTTGTCACAATCAGGTTGTGGGATGTCATGGCCACATTGTACAAATTGGAGGTTGTTGAGCACATTGTTGTGGTGTTGTGGCTGCATCTGAGTCTTACCTGTGTTGAGGCACATCATAGCTAACCAGCTGTGTGACAAGACAACAGTTAGCATGGCTGTGCCACCACATGCCAAAAAATGCAGGGGGCACATCATGACAAAAGCTATAAAGGGGCAGTGATTGCCCAGACTACTAGGGATTAGCTAGGAGTAGTAAATAGGTATAAAGTAAACTCACCTCAGCTGCTGCCTGAGGAGGGTAAAGAATGACTGAGGAATCCAAAGTAAAAAGTGAGTATATATATGTAGCAGAATGGGTGGAGAAGCACTCACTAATAATGAGAGGTTAGGAACAGGAACATGAATGGAGATGAAAATGAGGCCAAGCAATATAAGATAACAATGGAATACCCCTGGAGGCTTGGGAGTATTGATAAGGAAAGGATGGTAGAATAGAATGACAGTCCATGCAAGTTCTGGATGTACACTGAGTAATTTTGGATGGATTCCAAGTGGACTCTGAGACTCCAGAAGGTTCCACATAGGGGTGGAGCAGAGTCATGATCTCCAGGTTTCCGAGATTCCAGAGATGGTGTTCCAGTTCTGGAGTTCACTGTACTGTAGTAATACGACCTTAGGTTCATCAATTTTTCAAAAATCTGAAAGATCATAACCTGATTTCTTATTGGAGCACATCAGCAAGGACTTTTCCCCCATTTGTGACATGTGATGAACTTAGGGCCATATTACTACAGTACTTTGTCAATCAGAGATACCTACAAGTGAACTTATAATAAATTTGTCATAACTTTCCCCATCAACACTAAGATAGGGCTCATCCACACACCACTAACCTGTGACACTTTGTGACATGCTGTGACCCGATGTGCCCCAGGCCGGCATGTAGTACTGCTGACTCGACTGTAAGAATTCAAAGTAAATACATGTAGTAGGTATTAGATAGTTAAGTATAATGACATA
Organism: Paxillus rubicundulus Ve08.2h10; assembly: GCA_000827395.1. Lineage (NCBI taxonomy): Eukaryota > Fungi > Basidiomycota > Agaricomycetes > Boletales > Paxillaceae > Paxillus > Paxillus rubicundulus. The sequence continues at coordinate 1,113 of KN826046.1, forward strand.
GGAAGCTGTATGAAAGAATTAGCCTATGAAGTGCTGTATTAAGATCAATTTTATCATAGTATGTTAGCCTTCTCAAGTTCATCAAGAATCGAGTTTGGGAGGACTCAATGACCTCGGTATTTCTTGCTCGCCCATGCTGCTTGCATGACCCCAACATTGTTTGATGAAATTCAGCTCACAGTGGAATTTTGGCAGGAATAGCACATGAACTTCCTCCGATGCACATGCCAGCTCGAGAGTCGACTTGACATTGATGAAATTGGGTTCGTTGTACAACACATCAGCAACAGCAATGTTCAACTGTTGGATCACAGGTGAATCCCTGACATTCTGTGCATACACGTGACATATCACTGTATCCACGTTCTTTGAGGATTATTGCCATGCCCTTGAATATTCCAGCGCGAGGATGGCCATTGGGGAAGTAAAGGGACTGAGGGGAGCCATCTGCAAATGTGCTGTCACCCATCTGAACTTTCACCTTTGACGGTTTCCCATCCGTCCTGTAAATAATCTTCCCAGCCACATCTTTCGCTGTCACCTCAATTCCCCAATTTGTCCCTTCCTTTGATGGATATTTAGGCATTTTGTGAGCCAAAATTGTGTCATCCGGGCGCTTCAGGTGAGTCGTTGCATTGTCAAAGACAAAGACATGATCCTCACCAGGGAAATGCTCTTTGACCTGCTTGATAGTGTTCTGGGATTGGGCAACAATGTCATCATTGGTAAAATATCCGTCCTGTGACTTCCCTGCTTTGAAAAGCACCCTGGCTGACTCCTTCCCATTGGGGGAACACAACCACCCGTGATCTGCCAAAACGAAGTCGGCAACCATCAAAGAAGCACCTTCACCTTTGGTGTAAGGTGTGGTGGTTTCATCTTTATGAACCCATCAGGCCGTTCTGTGATCATTTGCATAGAATGTACTCTTGTCATGGAACCAAATGCAGATTTTTTTGTGGGGCGAACTTGTGCTGTCTGCTGGGTGGTTGGTGTTATTGACACTTTCATCCGGGTCCCAGGTATGCATGTATTCTTCCATTTTGGCCCACTGCTTGAGGAAGACGTTTTGATGATACCAGATGACATCATCTCGTTCGTGACCATCCACATACTGGCCCTTGAGGTTGTGAGTCCACCGGTAGTCCATTCTATGCATCCAACGCTTTGCTGTCACTAATGATATTGTCTCCTTTATCTGAAATCGTGTTCTGACATCTTCTTTATCCAGGTAGTCGTCGATATCTTGAGCACGCACATATTTGCCAATGCTCTGCAAGTGCTCATGGATCTCATTGGCGATATCAGGGTCCTCTAGGTGGGAAGAGTTCCACCCACCATATGGGTTGGTAGGGGGGACTTTGGTCGAGGATATATGATTTTGTGATGGCATGAAGCTGTCTTGCCCACCAGGTACATTTCCCTTTCCCAGTTGCTGTCAACAGTGAAGCTGACATCCAAGCAGCATATCCAGGTGATCGGATGCTTGTATAGTGAGTCAGGAAAGTATACATTGACCCGAGGTGCTCCCTTGTCCACCCATCCAGCTCCGGGTCTTTATATCCTCGACCGGTGGCTCGGTGTGGCTTTAACACATTTTTAGGTCACATAAAGCCTCTGCTGCGCTCTCGATGCTTGGGGGCTTTCGGAGGTTCAAGGCAAATTCCCTGCTGCTGACCACTGTGCTCTGTGTCTCTGCAAGCTCATCGCCTTGGTGAGCACCATTTTCCCGCGACTCCTCCATGACCAACACATTTTCAGCACCAAGTCCGAATAGTTCATTGTCTTCCTGGACACCAGCATCATTGTCTTCATCACCCAACCAGTGCCAAGGTTCTCATGTCCCTTCTGCCCCATCAGCACTCCCGAGATCTTCAAAGTCCTCCTTGGCCGTTGTCAGGAAGATGATGTCACTGTTTGGGGTGATCCTGGTGAGTGATGGCTGCTGCAACTCAGAACTTGAAGTGGTACTCCTTTCGTCCAGGATTGATGCAGCTTGCAACAAAAGGTCGGCATTGAATGATGGTGAGCTCAATGTCAATGCTGTGTGGATCACGGGAGGCTAGTAAACCTGGAAAATGAGCCATGCAAAGTCACAGTAAGTAATTTCTTACTGGGGCAGTGACATCCTCTTTCAAAACTTTGACCTGAGAGGCTACTAGGGTCAGTCAAGTTCTCTTCATTACACCAGAGGCATCTGTCCCAAGGTTCTTCAAGGTCCTCAGGGCACGCTTGGGCATTTCCTGGGCCTTCCATTGTGTTTTCCAGCCTACTGCACTGTACTTCACTTTACCACTGTAGGAAAGCATTAATTCCTACTGCCACAACGGCCAATCCCCGCAAACTCCTTCTGCCTACCTCACTCACTACTGACCGTGCACTCCGGTCTGTCCGTCTTTTTACAGATCCTCGTGCCCATGTCCTCCGGTCCTGTCCATCTCGTCAGTAAGCCCTTTAATTTTCTGCTTTTCTACTTTCACTGCCTTGGAGCCACTCTATACATACTTCCACCGTTCCATTGGCCCGTACTTTATGTTTGGATTTAGTTTGGTATTGTTGCGGGAATCTCTGCAGTATAAAAAGCCTGTACTTAGTTTCAGGAAATGCATCTTTGGTCACTATGGACTTAAGGTCAAATGCACATAAGACCTGGATGAAACAACGCAAGTACCGACGCTCAGACAATCCTCATTGCACCTAAAACCATTTTCACTCTACACCACCCCCCTCCCTCACTTTTCCTCGGAAACCCGTTGGAAAGTGCATTACTCTCTCACCAACGTGTACCCAGGACCAACGGACTCCCCCTTCTTTATTCCTTCTCGCACGAAATCCCTCCTGGGTCGATAATTTCGCACCCCCTTCTTAACACTATTGACTTAGTCCAGACCTACTAACACTAGGAAGGGACTTAGTATTATTTCACCGCCCCTTTCCTGTCACACTTGCAGCTACTCTGACATGCCATAATCGCACTCATATGAACCCATTTTCTTAATAACAGTCACACATCTCATTGTATCAAAAATCAAGCTGCACAGAGTTGTAGATACTTAAAATACAAAGAACTCTGTGCAATTCTTTTAGGATAAAACAAATTTTTGTGACTGTTATTAGCTTTTGATGATCAAGTCACACCGGGTCACATTAGATTGGTGGTGTGTGGATGAGCCCTATCTTATGAACCTACTAATCCAGGGTGCCACATTGAAATTGGGGTGAACCTATGATCAAAATTATACAGTAGTCTACCACACATGTAGTAAATACTAGTCTGGAGATGTGTAGGTAGTTATCCGCTTTTTTGACTATCAAATGTAGAGAAAATAGTAGTCATCACAAAGTGTAGTAAATAACAGCCAAACAGTCAATAAACACACAGTGAAGTAAATCATAGTCAACAATAAAACTTTACCAGAAATTAAACATCTTCCAAGATCAATCTTAACTTTTGGACAGCTATGTATGTAGCTCTCCAATTGCTCTAAATGATATTATATTTATATATGGATTAGGCTACTTCTATATAGAAAACCACATTTTCCTGATGGAAGAGGATATGGAAGACTATCCAATTGGCATTGGCTGTGCTCTTGCTGGTGGCTGCACATTGTGCACATTGAGATAAGATAGAAGGAATTTCATTCATATTCCTCAATAATTATCTGGTCTTATAATATCAACACATACATATAAAATGTCACTTATATTATGGATAGACAGTAATAGTAGAGTAGAGATAATTGTGATCACAGTTCATGTGTGGAGCAATACACTTGATCAATAATTGGCACTACTGCCCCAGAAAGTGGCAGATAACAGAGTTAAGAATAGTGCCAGCACTATCTGAGAGAATGGTGACTGTAAGAAAGTTCTGCTGATAAAACACTAGTAGTTCTATTTTAGCACAAATGTGCCCTTCCATCCACCTTTTTGCTCTGTTGTGTGGTCAAAGGTTCCAACTTGAAACAGCCACAAGGCTGGCCAGGGAGGTATGACTTGACAAATGAATGGCCACTCTCAAAGTCCCAAAATTTAGAAGTGAGTACACAAACAAAGCATATGTTACCTTGTTCTATGAAATTCACTTGACTATCAAACACACAGTATCAGGGCATGCAAAAAGGAAATGCAACCTCCCAATAGAATAGGTACAAAGAGGTAGCAAGGGGAATATAAATCTAAATTTACTGTACATTTGGGTCAACTGAAAGTGCAGTGAAAGTCTGTACTTTTTATCACCAAAGTCTAGCAAATACAAGTCTACAAAATGTATGGTCAGTATCCACATTTTTAATTATCAGAAATGCTAGAACAAGCTCTGACCTCCTGGCACTCATTGAAATCCAAACTCCTTCCTGCATATTCTGAAGATATAGCAACTGCCCGTTCGTCAACATATATGGGTCTCAAACACCACCAGCTCTGTTTCAACAAGTCAGGAATACAGTGGACTCAGCTCTGAGGGGGTATCAAGATCAATGACATTTGGATACTCAGACCTGGGTGTTTTGGCCCTTTGGCCCAAATCTTGTCCAAATGCTGGGTCAGGTTACCTAGGGATTATTTGGGGTCCTGAGATTGCCCATCTCCAATCAGTAGCAAATAATGAGGAACAGATTATGAGATAAGAATGAGAGCATGCAGGAGCTGCCTGGTGTTGTATGGTGTTGTGACAGGCAGTGTCACCACCTTTGAACAAACCCATTACAGATAGAAGATTTCAATTTTTTTGGAGTTTAAAATACATTTTAGAATGGAATTGTAAATATTATATTATATATACCCTTATGGGTGTGTGAGAAATATGATTCATATTTAAGTGGTCAACATAATAACTAAGAAAATATTTTATTATGTGGAGGATTCTTAGCAAGGTAAAAATATATAATTTTATGAGGTCATACTAGAATGCACTGGGGGCAAATTCCGATGTTCCATGTAAGCACATTCTTAGAACATATGTAGATTGAATAGATCCCATGTTTTAACAAGTTTCAAAGTAGAACATTACCTCTAGAACATGGTATGGAAAGCTGGACAACCACACTCAAAGCCAGTCTTCTTTTCAGCTCCTCACCTTTCATTCAAAGTCGATGCTTCCACAGGACTTCGGTCACCGCATCACAGCACCACCACAATATTCACACTAATTTTTGCCAGTGATGTGAGCTGTCTGTTTCAAAACTCGTGCGTATGTGCACATTGTTTACTTTGAAAAAGTCCAAGAATGTTCGTTATCTAACATATGGATGTACTTCCTCGATATTTAGTAATGGAAGTCAATGTTACCATTTGTAGGTTCAGCCAGCTGTGTCCTCCTCATCTGAAAACTCCCAGACCACCACCGCCTCGGCTTCACTAGCATTTTCTACTTTGCCATCTAATATGTGGGGCTCAATGAAGACATTTATCTTGATGGTGGTGGTTCCAGAACATCAGTGGAATGAGTTCCTTGACTGGAAGGATGATAGGGAGACCCAAGAACTTGAGGTATGCACTGCCACTGTCCGGCAATGATTGGTATGATACTTACTGTTTAATACCACATAGGAAGCATCATGCCAAGTTACAGACCAGGTGAGATATAATCCAACAATCATGTTCTTGTTTTCATCATGATAATCCATACAGGCTTGGTGTCAGCACAGCAATAGTAATATTCCCCACCAAATAGGAATTTCTGAGTCACAGTATTGGACTGACAATCTGGTACGTCCCCATACAATTTCAGAAGTAGTTGATTTAGACAGTGTTTACTAAATTACATGCAGGGGAAAGGTGACACTCAGGATGGCGGAGTCAATGCCTCTGATTCCAATGCTGAATTTGAGTGGCTATTAATCTGCCCTACTACACGTCCATCACACGTTAGTACACATTATTTTGAATCCCTCAGACGATTATGAGAAACTTATACCCCACATTACAGAAGATTACACCATCTAACACAAGTGCTACTTCTCCCCCTCGGAAATGTCAAGCTTTAGCTCAGGTCTATCAATCACCTGATCACAATCTTTTGAAAGACGTGCTTCATCATGGAGGGTCAGCACAAATTGATACAAACCAAGGTCAGTCTATCTCCATTAATTTTCAAATTACCAACAATTAAAAACATTATTCTAGTCCTTGGGATGATCAGGGAGCGCATTGAGTTTCATCCAATTCCATCTATTGAACTATCCAAGATACTGCAGGATGACACACTTCAGTCTTTGCACTTCAACCAGGACACCTACATTGATGGAGAGCTATCTGTTGATCACTCTGACAGTGGCATGCTTGGTCAAGGGGGCTTCAAGACTGCAAACCTCAGTCACCTAGCCCTCTCACCACTTGCAGTTAGCAGCCTTGGCCAAACTTGCCATCAGCCTGTTGCTGTAAAGCGGCCTTACTACAGGGTTAAGGACAGGACCAGTGGCTACACTAACATCACCAGGTACACGCCGGCATTGGAGACCTCCAAGATTCACAAGGATGCCAATGTCCATTACTGGGCGCATGCATTACTCTCATCCACTTACGCATTCATCAACCGTGCTCTCAGCATGTCATCAGAACCACCTCCATTTGAAATACCGCGTGTCTGCTTTGTTGATGCAGCTGTGGAAATCACACATTCAGAAGGTACTACTGTGCAGGCGAGGAGTGGCAAGACAAAGTATAGCACTGTTCGCTCATGCTATCTCGTGGAGGAGTTGATCAAAGTGGACACGGAGGAAGAATTCGTCAAATATATCCACAACTCCGATGCAAAACCTCTTCCAGACCCGGATGATCCCCACTTTCCTTTGGTGGATTTTTTCATCTTCACCTAACATGTCCAATACAAAATCACTGGGGGACTGGCTATCACCTCTGATTTCCAAGGTCAGTACTACCTTACACCCGTCACCAATTCTAACTCTGACTTTATTTATCAGGGAGCAGAGACCTACTCACCAACCCACAGATTTTAACTCACCCATGAGTCATGATTGCCAGCCACCTTTCATGCCTTTGATCTGGTTTGTAGAACTGTGAATCAGGGAGAGGATGTCTTCAGAGAGGGAAATGTTGAAGCAGGTGTGAGCAACTTTGAAGGACAACATATCTGTAACATGTATTGTCGATGGGTTGGATTTGGACTGACTCAGTTTGGAGGGGAGACTGCGAGTCCTTGATGGGCATGGCACAGCGCTGGGATCATTATGTTGGACAATGAATATTGTTGGATTGTAAACAGTGTTCGTACACACAAGTACTAGTAGGACTAGCATCAAACTCTCGCCCAAAGAAATTGTGGCATGAACACAGTAGAAATTATTTCAGCATGCGGTGACCGAAGTCCTGTGGAAGCATTGACTTCGAATGGAAGGCAAGGAGCTGAAAAGAAGAGCGTGGTTGTCTGGTTTTGAGCATGGTTGTCCGGCTTTCCATAACATGGTGAATCCAGGCCCCTGATTGGCTGGCTGGGCCTATAAAATATAACATATTTTTTGTAGGAACATGATGGGAAAAAAGCATCTGGTTCAGCAGTATTTTCAGAATTATTTCTTGGGCAATATCAGAATATGCCCCTAGTGATGTGGTTTGGATTATTAAATTATGAAATATATTATAAGGCCCTGGAAACATTGATGCAGCAGGGGTGTGAACATTTTTAACACCTCATAATGTATTTCATAATATTAAAAACCACACTCTATCTCCTCATAAAAGATTATATCTTTACCTCAGTCAACACATAATAAAATATCATTATAGTTATTGTGTTGACCATTCAAATATGAATCATATTTCTCACACACCCATAAGGGCATATATATCACTGACTCCCACAGTAGTGGGGGAGGGTTTTCTCAACCAATAACATGAAATCCTCTGCAGATGACCCTGTGGGAAAAATGTGCACAGCTTATTGTCCTTTTCAAGCAAGCTGGCACCATGGGAAAATTGTCTGAAAACAACATCTGAGCTTCAGTTGACCACTGTCATATCCCATGATTTTTCCATGCCATATAATAATTTTCTGATGCACCCCAAATCATTTCCTGGACCCCCCAAATGTTATTTAGTTGTTTCCCATCTCTGTTTCCATTTACCATTCCTATTTACCATTCCCAGGTCTTAAGGAGGGCAAAAAATAACTGAGGAATCCAAAGTGAAAAGTAAGTATATATGTGTAGTGGAATGGGCAGAGAAGTGCTCCCTAATAATGACAGGGGATTAGGAACAGAAACAGGAATGGATATGAAAATGATGTTAAGTGATGTAAGATAATAATGGGAATTCCCCTGGAAGCTTGGGAGCAATGATAACCAAAGGATGATAGGATAGGGTAACAGTCCACACAAGTTCTGGACAAACCCTGAGCAAGTTCCATAATTCCAAGTAGTTCCAGACAGATTCTGAGTGGACTCCATGACTCCAAGTGGTTTCACATAGGGGGCAGAGCAGAGTCATGATTTCTGGGTTTCCAAGTTCCAGAATTTGCATTCCGGTTCTGGAGTTCACTGTACTTTGTCAACTAATCCCATATTCCTGTTAATTATCATGCCATCTTTTCTTTGTAATCCTGACATAGCTTTGCTGTATGCTGTCATCAGGAATCCTGGAACAATGATGCTATCCTGTTTATATCCCTTATGAAACCCTATGTACCTTCCCTGTATTCCCTCAGTTCAAATATCAACTAAATCTGTCTCAATCACTCTCTTGGACCCTTTGAAGTCTCTGGTTTCCCTCTGACCCTTCCTCTTAGTTCTTGAGTTGAGCTCTAGGATTATACTTTGATCACTGTCTGAAATTTAGCAACAGGACTCGCATAGGGGCACAGCACATAAACTCAATCCCTCTAGAGATTGCCTCAAACCCTTGATCTGTTTTCCAATATCCCAATCCATCAAAACCCCCCAGAAATCTTGGGATTGAACCAAGATTTGACAACCATAAATGCACACCTGGAATGTGACCAGAGAAACACCAATTGACTCAGACAAGGCAGGAGGATTTTTTACAAGTTGACTAGTGGCAAAAGAAAGGTGTCTTGAAATATAGGTATCTTGGAATTTACTCCAGTAAGTTTTGCATTTCATTCTCTGGTCCAATGCTCACAGGTTCAATTGCAGACATGCCATGAGGTCAGCTGACCAGTCCTGCAATGCAATGGGCCCATCATATTCCAACTTTCCAGGTCTCTTGATTATGAGCAAATCAGCATGGGCTATATTCACCCCTCCATCAAGTGAATTCTTGCTGTTATATTCTACCTAGATAATCTTAGCTACTTGTTATCAGCTCTGCTTGTGCTACCATCAAAATACACTTTAATTTGTTGTGCTATCATATCAAGTGATCCTGGTTGAATCCCAGAGCCCTAGAATTTCAAACTTTCAAGACACCACTTTGCCACCAGCCAACTCAGAAAATATCCTCCTGCCTTGTTCAAGTTGATTGGTGTTGCTCTGGTCACATTACAGGTCCATATTAACAAGGTATGGTCAACTAAGGCTCAGATGTTGTTTTCAGACAATCTTCCCAGTGCCCACTTGCCTGAAAAAGACAATAACAATCACATGGCCTAGGGTGGTTTTGTTATCATGGTGCAGACGTTTATTATTACAATATTTGTTTCCATGTGAGTCTCTCCATGGCATCAGCTCATTTCATAGCTGAACTAACCAACCTGTTATGTAGATGTATCCAGAAGAGACCATGCCATGCAGCTAGTATTGCTGCAGCTTCAAGTTGCCATTTTTTATCTCATCCATTTCACCACAGATCTTTATGCATGTAG
>KN826047.1:0-10891 GCA_000827395.1 Paxillus rubicundulus Ve08.2h10
CTTCCACTTGGAGCCAGGAATGGGAACCAGGTAGCAAACTGCCGTGCCTTTGCCAACCTTTGTCCCGAATTCAAAGCACAGACGCAACAGAACCAAATCAGGGAATAAGCGCTGGATCTCTGGGGCACGTAGATCTTCGTGGCTCAGACGCAGATTTACCAGGCCAGTAGGAACGAGGCGATTTTCGAGAAGGTTCTTGATACCGTCTCTCCCCTCGATCGTTCTGAGATCCCATGTTAGCGCCAAGATGTCCTTCCAAAAACCGTCATCCAGAAAGAGATCGAGGATGCCTGCGATATCAGATGACGCGACGGCGCTAGAAAATGCTTCGAACCAGGCGGTTGCTACGTCGGCAGCTGAAACGTTGGTGGGGTCATCCACGCCCAAGCGCTGGAGGGTGGGGAGTTGCTGCGGGAATGGGTCGCTACTCATGCTTGTGCGTACCAGTGGGGAAAGGCAGCATGGTCAGACGGACGCCTTTTATTATGATAGGATACTCTAGTTGGCCGATGACCAATTCAGATTAGTGACGAAGAATTAGCAATCGACTCCGAGGGCTCTTTAACTGCGGCAGGGAATCTTGTTACGGGTTGAATTCGGTCAAACCTCGCGGAATGGCCGAACACCGCAGCCTGATGTTGTGGCCGACTGAAGAATTCTAGAAGAGAACAATTGATGAGACGGGGACAATTGGCGAGACGAGTCCAAGGTCAACCCTACACATCAACTGCGCCATATCTCCTGCCAACTTCGTTGAGAAAATCAGTATAAAATCATATTTGGAATACGAACGTCGTGTGGCTATGCCACAGGTTACCTCATCACGCACTTGGATTCGCCGTTCGCACTTGGCTACACCGGTGACCGCAGTACTAGTCCACTTAGCTTATATCTTGCTACAATGCACGTTATCATTTTTGTTTGCCTGGAACATGTTGTCTTTTCTCACAAAATTTTTCCCTCCATTGTTGTCCAGCTGATCTTTTCTGAATCTCAACCGCGTATTTGCGCCAGTTGAGATAATTATCTTGCACTCCGCGGCAATTGCATATACCGATTTACTTCGTGTTCACATACGGACGGTCAATGAACCAAAGGCCAACTCGGAGGCGACTTCAAGACCCATTTCTACGCTCTGACATGTGTCGTTTGCACTATGAGCGTGCGCCATTTACACGTGCTGGTTATCATTGATTCACATCTTGATACGCCGTGCACCAATCTTATTTCTGGCGTCAGAATCTGAAACGTTGCCACTAGGTGATCCATCAGGAAATAGGCGGAGGCGACGTTCACGCCCGAGGGGAAATTTGTTTCTGCCTCATGCCTTTTTGTCCCTCTGTCCTTCTGTATCCTCAGTGGCCAGGATGCCACTACAGCTTGGGTCATCGACGCAATGCATAAATTGTGTGCGACCCAAAATTTTCTAGCAATCAAGCTTTTATCCTCATTCCCAACTTCGCGCTATGTCCTCCAACAATTTCTACGGAGTTGATACCATTCCGACAGAGGCTTGGGGCCATCTTCACGACGGTGCAAGCCTGTTGTATCGTGAGGATTATGCGGTGTTTGCCACCCAAGAAAAGTAAGATAGTTACAACCAACGCTGTCGCGATACACAAGCTGATTATGCCCACCTGGTCTCAGCCAGCAGCACCGGAACTCAGTAAACACGGATCAAGGGCACATCAATCTGGTTCAAGTCGGTCGGCTACTCCTCGCTGTTGCATTCACGGGTCTGACATTGTATTCATCCAGGGAACCGTCCAATCGGCCGAGGCAACCGACATCTGGAATGCATCTGCACCGTCATTTTCTCCCTTGCACATGGCGGGTCCGTGGACACATCAGCCACGCATCGATTTTCATCCCCCCCAAGGTGATGTGGAAGTGACGACAGCGACGCCCAACCGCCCAGAAAGGAATACGGGGGTTTTAAGCTCCGAAATGGCCCTCTCATATGCAAGCGCTTCGACATATGCGATCGAGGACACGCACGGTAAGCAGTGCCGATGTTTTTCTTCGTGTCATTGTCGTACTAAAGGTTAACTAGTGGTTTCAATGACTTACATCTGCACATATATGTTGATTTTGGTGCCCCTACACTCCCCCCCGTCTGCTGATGGGTTGACGCTCCACCGTGATGGAGTTGGGAACACTGGTAGCGGTATGTGCCTCCTATGGAGCACCCTCCACGTACCCTTCCACCTACCTCTCCCAACCGTCTAGTGACGAGTGGCATCGTGATACCAGCTCACGGAGGATTGATAATGCTGAACCCCTGTCTTTCTCTATGTCGTAATTGGCGATATGCCTCCTAGCGAACTTGGTTATTCTGCTTTGTAATAATTATTTGAGTTATGAAGTCTGCATAAAGGTTGCACCTCATTATTTTCCCCATCAGACAGATGCCAGGGCAAGCTTGCGCATGCCATGAGGAACCTAGGTACAACCGCCTGACCGGCCATCGAAGCATGCTGCGAGACGAATGTCCCAACAAGTTGCCTGATGGTGACCGACGTGTCATGCGGTCTCATCAGACAAACCTGTGAACGCTGGAGCTCTCATAGATTCATACAGTGTTTACCTGGCCAAAACGAAAAACGAAACACCCTCGAGGCACATTTCTCTACAGTCAACCCAACTAGTAACAGACCAATATATATCATCGTTTCGCACTGAGGCAATTACAGATTTGCTTGGTGCTTACATGGGGACCACCAGCGAGCCCAAAGGCCAACTCGACCAACGAACGTTTGGTTTCATAAGGTGCCTGGCTTACCTTGGTTTCTGGGCTATAAACAGGGCAAGCTGGCGTGGATACTAAGTGATTGATGCCCATAGCAAGTATGGGGTGTGATTACACCAAGTGGTGTCGTACAGAGGTAGTGATGCCTTGGAGCAGTTTTCCACTGATCTCCATGTGAAATCCTAGTCACAACCAGGCAAGTAGGAACGAGGGAGCGAGGTGACCACCGAGAAGGTTCTTGACAGCGTTTCGCCCCTCGATCGTTCTGAGTCCAAAATCTCAGGTTAACACCAAGGTATCCTTGCAAACAGATCGAGGATGCCTGTGATATTAGATGATGCGATGGCACTAGAGAATGCTTTGAATTGGGCAGTCGCTGCGTCGACAGCTAAAACATCAGTGGGGTCATCCACCCCCAAGAGTTCCAGAGAGGTGCTGTGGGAATGGGTCGCCACTCATGCACATGCGTGCCAGTGGGGAAAGATACCATGGTCAGACGTACACCTCTTAACATGTTAGTGCCGGACAAGATATAGTTGCTGCTCTATCCTTGCGATGACCCATTCAATTTAGTTGCGGAGACGCAGCAGGTTTACCTGGCTCTTGAACGTTTGAACTAGGGGAGGGAATCTTGTAATGGGTCGGCTTCGGGCGGACTACGCAGCTTCGAGGATTGCTTGCCAAGAGAAGAGCGAAGGCTCAGGGAGAATGACTGATGTGGTGACCACTGGAGGACTAGGGCTGGTGACAAGAGCCACTGGCACCCCACTGGCACAGTGGTGTGCGTGATTATGTAAGCACAAGGTCCTACTCTGTTAACCGTCCGAAACTTGAAGTTGAATGTCACGGATCTCTCTCACGATCTCATTTGCTAAAGCTTGTCTCCATCCTCAGCGATTCCCCACACTAGATATCGTTGTCACACGGTACAGGTGTCATCACCTTGCAGTGCCGCAAGTTTGGCGGTGCCTTCAATTCACGCCGCAACATTCTCAGTCAACTGTTCAAGGCCACTCTATGTCGACGCAAGCTTCGACCAGGTCCTGAGAGATCCTGTCAGATGCATTAGCCCCTTCGAAAAGATCTGCCACATCCACTCATGCCACAAGCACCACAAATACATGCACACTTGTTCCCCTCTCGAAGACACTGTACAGTGACTGTTGCTTTGTCGCGCTTCGCGTAGTGGCACAACGAAATCGTGCTACAACTGTATCGCGGTCGCTGCTTGTGGAAGTAAATGAACACGATGCAAGAGCTAGCGCAGATTCCAAGGTTCCCCGAGTCGCTCACTGCCTGCCACAGGATTGGTGCTGGCATCGGTTGCATATTCCCTCGGCAGGACGGATCACCATCATGGTGATACTGAGCAAAGACAAACCGGGCTATGTGGTTAGTCATGAGTCGGCCGAGCCTCCAGTAACATATCTGTTGGCCACGTCATGAAACATTTCTTCCGTTGTTGTCCAACTGGCCTTTTCTGAATTGCTGATGCTTTGCGAGGACGCCCAGACAGTGTTTGCGCCACCCGAACAACAATTTCCGAAATAATTGTAACATGATCATCTTGCACTACACGACAATTACATGCACTGATTTGCTTTGTGCTCACATGTGGACGGCCTTTTGTCCTTTTGTCATTCCAAATCCATGCCACAGCAGCCTCACAACACCGTCGAAATATTGTTTGGGCCATCGATGGAATGTATAAGTTATGCGCGACCCAAAGATCTTTTGCTATCAAACTTTTATCCCCATTCCCAACTTCACTAGATGTTCTCCAACGATATCAATTAGCTGATGCCGCTCTGTCAGAGGCTCTGAAACTTATTTCCGACAATAGAGACCTATTTTCTACTCGCCAGCGTAACACGCTGTTGGACACTCAAGGAAGGTAAGATAGCTGCAATCAACGTTATCGCGACACCCCACACTGATGGTGCCCACCTAGTCTCAGAAAGCAGCACTTGGAATTGGAATCACCAAGGTAGCTCAGCTGGGGGTCTAAAAAGCACCTCGAAAAATGCCAGAAGTTACTCACCGAGGTTAAAGTCAGTTGATTACCTCTCACTGTGGCACCCACGGGGTTGATACTGTATTACATCCATGTAGACATTGAGACGACCACAATAAACAACATTAAGAAGGGATGTACCTCGTCAACTTCCATAGACAAGCACTTTGATACACCGAAAGCGTCGACATGTCAGTCATCCAAAGATCGTCAATCCATTAAAGGCGAGGTGGAAGCGACGATAGCGCCGCGCAACCCCCAAGATAGGAGCACTGGGATCTCATGTTCCGAAATACCTCCCCCGTACACAAGTGGTTCGGCAGATGCAATCTACACCCCGCTCGGTGAGCAGTGCCGATGTTTCTCTTCGTATCATCGTCATACTGGGTGTCAACTAGTGGCACGTCAGCCGTTCATTGGTCCTCGATCCCCTGAAGGCGGAGCGGCAGCGACGACAGCGCCACGCAATCCCCAAGGTAGGATGAACACGGGGGTCTCAAGCTCCAAAATGACCCCCAAATATGCAAGTGCTTCGAAAAATACGACCGGCACCCCACCCGGTCAGCAGTGCCAATGTTTCTCTTCGTGTCGTTGCCGTACTGAAGGTTACTAGTGGCTACGACGGCCAAACAAGGGTTGTCCGGGAAAGCGGGCTGGCCCCGGCCACCACCCCCTAATCGTCACACAAAGATGTCGAATTTCGTCATCCACAGCTCGGGGTCTGCCAGAGGGTTGACAATAAACTTGGGGGGACTAATAATTGTGGTAACGGTACGTGACCGCTATGAAGCACCCTCTATACACCCTTTCACTTACCCCCCGCCACCATCCAGTGATATACAGCGAGGTGACCCGATGTACCTCTTAGCAGACATTTTTTGATATATGGATATGCACCTCCTGGGAACATGTACACATAATAGCACCGCGTGCGGTGACTCGCGCTTAACATCCGTTTACCACGTCATGACTATCGTTAGAGCATCATCGGCTTCCCTCCAGGTATATGTCCCGCTGATCCAGATGTATATATGTCCTATCGAGTACAGTTGCACATGATTGTACGTTCCGTCTATGCCTCAGCAAACCAGTCTTTGTCAAATTGTCAACATGAGGCCTTCATGGATTTGCCAGTGATTTTCTCATTACTTTGTATTCTCAATATTATGGCCTCTTGGGCTTTGCGAATTAAACTTGCTTCGTGTGCAAGGCAATCCTCGTCCTACCAAGCTCAACATGCCCTGCAGGACCATGCCTAACGTTTCTTTCCACTGTGCCTCATAACTTCCAAGAGCGGAGTATTTCCATGCAAGACGAGGCTCACGCGCTCACGGCCTTGTGTGGTCCTGTTGGACCTTGCCATTTTGGTTTGAGTGTTTTTGCTGATTTGGGAGTCAACGGGTCGTGTGGAACAACCAGAAACAATGGACATGCGAAACGGGCAGGACCACTGAGACACAAGGAATAAGCAGGACGACCGAGATACATCAGCTGGGACAGGACAAGATTATTATCAGACGGGACTCTCATGCTAATTCGGTGCTTGGACAATAGCCAACTTTTTAGTGTGAAACCTTCATCATGCGTGTCATGTTTGTTTCCATAGAACCTGTTATGTTTTTCTTTCTTCACAAAACATTTCCCTCCATTATTGTTGATCTACTCTGAATTTCTGGTTTCCAACCACATGTTTGCGAGGACCTTCAAAATCCAGAGGGTCCAGGAGTTGTAATATGATTTTCGCACTCCGCGAATTACATTATGCACCATGCGGAATGACTAGGGAACCACTGGCAAAGGCCAGCTCGAAGGCGACTTTAAGCCCTGTTTCTATGTTCCGACATATGTCATTTGTACGGGTACGAGCATACTCCATTTACTCGTGCCAGTCATCACTGATTCAAATATTGATGCGCCGGTGTGCACCGATCTTGTTCGTTGGTCCTTGTAGATCCAGAACTTGAAACGTCGCAACTAGGTGGCCATCAGGAATAGGCGAGGGCAACGTTCAAACGTTCACGTCCGAGTGGCGAGCGAGCGGCTTCTGCCTGCCTCAGGCTTTTGTTCTTTTGTCGTTCCAAATCCTCAGCGGCGAGGGTGCCACAGCAGCTTCACAACACCGCTGACCAACAACACTCCTTGGGTCATCGACGGAATGCATAAATTATGCGCGACCCAAAGATTTCTAGCAATCAAACTTTTGTCCTCATTCCCAACTTTGCGACATGTTCTACATCAAAATGGCTCGCCACATGTTCTACGATAATATGGTACTAGCTAATGCCACTCTGTCGGAGGCTCTGGACCTTATGAGCGATAATAGCCCCCTGTTGTCTCAGGAGGAAGTTAGTGGGCTACTCTCCACTGACAAAATGTAAGATATCTACAAACAACGCTGTCGTGACACCCGCATACTGACTTTGCCCACCCAGTCTCGGCAAGCGGCACTTGGAATTGGGATTGGCACCTCCAAGTAGGTTCAGCTGGAGGTCAGACAAGCTTGAAGAATCTCGAAAGCACCTCGAAAATTCGCAGAAGTTCCTCACTCAGATTAAAGTCGGTCGACTACTCATCACTGTTGCATTCACGGGTCTGACACTGCATTCATCCAGACAACCATTGAGGCGGCCTGGAAAACCTACATCAATGACGCACTCTCTAGAGGAGTTGTACTCCTTTGTCAACAACGGATGAACACATTACATGTCATGATGTCTTCATCTCATATTTCCCTTTCCGTCGTCTCCTTTCTTCATTCTTGTATCTTCACGCTTGACCCTCTGACACTCAAATCCACCTCACTTCTTAAACTTAAACAATCTCGTATTTCTCAGACCAGGATCTACTACTCTCTAGGTACATAAAGTCGCATGTATCTCTCACCCCCATCATCGGTCCAGTCACTTCATTCACATCCTCAGAAGCCTGATCGTTCTGAGTTCCGCCCTCTAGTCGTCTAACATTTTAACAAAGTTCATCGTTACAGATGCAACAGGAGAACAGAGTGACCAAGAAGTAAAGTTATTGTTATTACAACGAACCAGGCAGAGGCATTCGGCGCCCATGTCCATCGTTCGAAGGCAGACCTCGACCCACCTCACACAGTTCTATCGTGAGCTGCTCCTTGGTCACTGCTAGCGCTCATCGCTTGAACTCTTGAACTCAGGCGACTCGCATTTTGCTACTTTGCGCAGTCACGCGTGACCCACCCTATATCGGCGCTAGTGCGCAGCGAATCAATTCGCCCGTTGCTTTGTCACGCTCTGCGTAGTGGCACCGCGAGATCGTGCTACAAATGTATGGTGGTCGTTGCTTGTGAAGGTGAATGAATACGATGCGAATGCTATAACTGATCCAAAGTCCCCGATCCGCTCACTGACCAGCACAGGACTTGGTCCTGGCATTGATTGTGCCTTGCCTCGGCAAGATCATTGACACCGTCATCATCATGCTGGGCAAAGACAAAGCGGGCGACATACTTGGCCGAACCTCCAGCAACAAAGCTCGACAATAACACACTTTGAGAAAACCAGTGTAAGAATACAACTTGCACATTAGCATTCTTTTTTTCCCAAGCACCTGTGTTCTTTTGTCCATTTATTGTCCGCTGAATTTCTGAATTTCAACTGTATGAAATTTGCGCCACGACTTGTACATCCGGCCGTCTCCGAGACATGAACAAATGTAAGGACATGACTTCACAAGCCTCACAGCTGAAGCTTCGTTGTCGACTGAATTTCACACCTTATCTCACAGCCATCTCGATACAGCAGGCGGAGAAGTGCGTAGTGGAGGACTGGCGAAGAACTTGGACCACCGCAAAATCACCACCACCTCACTGAGTCACAGCGGTTTGGATTTCAGACTAACACGTAGTGCAGACAAGAATTTCGGAAACGGCTGTCACATGATCACCTTGGAAATCGGCGGGGGCGACGTTCAGGCCCGAGTGGCGAGCGGTTTACGCATCAGGCCTTTTGTCCTTTTGTTGTTCCATAATATCCTCAGTGACGAGGATACCACAACACCGCCCGATCAACATCATTTTTTGGACCATCGATAGAATGCATAAATTATGCCCGGCCCAAAAATCTCTTGCTATCAAACTTTTATTCTCATTCCCAACTCCACGATATGTTCGGGTTATCCAAAAATATCCAACTAGCCGATACCGCTCTGGCAGAGGCCCTGAAACTTATTTGTGAGCATAGAGACCTGTTGTCTCGTGACCAGCATGACATACTGCTCGTCACCCAAGAAAGGTAAGATCGCTGTCATCAACGCTGTCGCGACACCCCACACTGATTATGCGCACCTAGTCTCAGCAAGCAACACCAGGAATTGGTATCACGAAGCTGGTTCAGCTTGGGCTCGGACAAGTCTACACAGCACCTCGAAAATTCGCAGAAGTTACTCACTCAGGTTAAAGTCGGTCGACTGCCCCTCATCGTTGTCATCACGTGTCTGACACAGTATTACATCTAGGAAGCCATTGACACAGCCATGAGAAACAACGCCAGGAGCGGATGTGTATTGTCAACTTCCACAAACAAGAGCATCGAGACAGCGGAAGCGTCAACATGTCAGTCGTCCGAAGATCTTCAATTCGTTAAAGGCGGCGTGGGAGCGACAACAGCGCCGCGCAACCCCCAGGATGCGAGCACTGGGATCTCATGCTCCGAAATCCCTCCCCCGTACACAAGTGATTCGGCAGATGCAATCTACACCCCACTCGGTAAGCAGTGCCGATGGTTCTCTTCGTGTCGTTGCATACTGAAGGTGAACCAGTGGCGTCGACGGCCAAACAGGTGCCACCCGGCAAAGCAAGTTCGCCCACATCAGGAAAATCCAGTATGTGGTTTTTTTGACTTTAGGAGTACTTTTGCTCACTTATTCTGCTAAGGAAAATATAATTATGCACGACGCCGCCTTCTGCTTGCATAAGTGTTGGAAAATGGTAGTTTCAACCTACGTCACTGTTCGTCATCACATGTAGTTATCCTCCACCTCTCTCAGGGTATACAAACCTTCGTCGTAGCTTCACTATCCTTGTCGTCTTTCCCCCATGTCGTAGTCACTCAATTGTACATTGCTCTCTGGCTCCAACAACAAGACTACCCCGTCTCTGATCCATCACTTGACATACTTAATTTTCTGCTTGCCATGCTTACAGTGCCAGTGGTCTATTATCAGTAGAAGCAAACTTGGTATATTTGAAAAGGAACGAAAAGCAATATAAGCATGTAAAGGGGGAAAGGGTGCACAATAGGGGGGATGTATGATGGAATTGCAGGGGTTGGTCAAGTGTAATAAATTATGAAGTGACTCGGCCCATGCATACAATAGGGGGGATGTATGATGGGATGCAGTTGTTGGCTGAGTGTAATAAATTTCAAAGGGCTGATGCAAATAATATTTATTGGAGTTGGCCCACCCATACTTTACATAGGGTGACATTCTCGGCCCATTCATACAGTAGGTGGATATTCTGGTCAGTGGTATTTGTCAGCTGATGGGGATATTCTTTACTAAGACTCAGCCCACAAGCACCTTGCATGAGGTGACATTCTTGGCCCATCTGTACCCTATTGGGGAATTCTGGTCAGTGGTACTTGTTGGCCAATGGGGATATTATTTAATGGTGGTTGGCCCATCTGTGCAACAGGAGGAAATTTTAAAGCCCAGTACATGAGCAAACACAGTCCCTAAATTGAAATGATTAAATAAACTAGGTGGTTCTGATGTTCTAAGACATCCAGATAGATGGGCCAGCAACATCTTCAGATATTTATTGTTTATGGGACTTGGCCTATATACTTTCAAGAAGCAGGTTGGGACATTTTACCTTGGAACCTCATCACAGCATCCTCTGCATAGGAATGGTATAAAATAACTTTCCTCTCTGCATAGACCTTATAACCTGCCTCCTGGGACTGACTTGCTCTCCTGTTCCACTCCTCCTCCTGACCCTCAAACCACTTCCTGATCCAATACATCTCATGCCTCACCAATGTCAACTCTTCACTCCACTGATGATATCTAGCTCGCACCTTAAGCCAATTAATCCTGTAGACTGCCAAGGGAAGGGAACCATGAGACACACTCAGAGATGAGCATTTACTAAGCCA